>SMLS01032473.1:0-13895 GCA_004785975.1 Popillia japonica | reverse complement strand
GGAAGCAGGGTCGTACGTACGACGCTATGCTTTCAGTAAAATTGAGACAGCAACACTATCAAATGTGCATCATGAAACATATGTACGCATTTGTTGCATTATATGTTGCACTTTGAAATGCGTACGAAATATTACAAAAATTATATTCATTGCAATATTGCAAATACATTAATGCTTTATAGTCAATACAGTAGACAATTTTCATAGAGAGATGTCTGCAATTACATATGTACTTAGAAGACGATGCTCTCTCTAGTTACGACCAAAAAATAATAGTAATGCAGTTGACTAATGTAGTTCTATCTGGTATTTGAAAAGGGATATCAATTGCTTGGAAGATATTCTCCTGGGACGTTTCAAATTGCATTGCTTGAAATATTTCAGGTAAACAGTCATTATTTGGATGTCTTGTTCAGCGATTGCACTCATAGCTCTATTTCATGTTCTTCGTATTGTTACACTGGTTTCGTAACATATGTATGTACAGCTATGCTACTGATATAATTATTTTTTCCAGTTCTGCCTCTGTCAGCTTCTCCTCCAGCTTGCTTGTTGATTTCATGTCTACACAGAGAAACATTAGGCGTATTAATGTTGAGAAATTAATTATAGAAAATTTGTCTGTATTTTGTCACAATGACAATAGTTTACTATGACTTATTAGTGCTATTTAAAAAATTTAAAGTGTGCAAGTATTTTATTTTACCCAGTAGGGTAAAACGCTAATTATTGGACACCTTCTAGTTATTGGACAAATCGAAGAAAATTTCAAATATTAAGGCTTCTATTCCAATTAATTTTGTTATTCCACGATAGATGATGTTAATACATTGTATAGTGCATGTCCCATCCGTTAAGTATGTGGATTGTATAGGAAACTGTAATGTATTAGGCGGCCAAAGGTTGTAGGTTGTGTCAACCAAGTAGAGCTTAAGATTACGTTAAGGTTTTGTTTAGTGAAAAGTTGCTTATATTGAGTAAAGTTTTAAAGGTAAGAGATATTTTAATAACTATCACGTGTAGAAATGTTCAAAGTAATTAAATATAATTAATTTGTAATTATAAACACTGTTGGTTGTTTAAAATATTCTTTGTCCAATAACTGAGCATAAATATTCAAAAAATTTTGTTATTGGACAACCGTCCAATCACTGACAATTTTAAACCTGCTCCGATTTCTCGCAAAACAATCAATAATAAATCAAATAGTATTAGTTTTAATTTGTAGTAAGTTTAATGCACATTCTCCAGTTATTGGACGGGTGTCCAATAAAAGAAACTTACTGTCCATTAACTAAAATTTATTTTCTCATTTGAAGAAATGCCAAAACTGGTACATTATGATAAGTGAAAGTTGCAACAAGCGATTAAAAATATAAGCAATGGCACGGAATCTTATCGAACAGCCGAAAAAAAGTATGGAATTCCCAAATCTACGCTTGAATTTAAAATTAAACATCCTGGTCATAAGGACACGTTGGGACCGTCTCCTGTTTTAACTACCGAAGAGGAATGCGCTTTAGTACGGTATTAACTTTGGTTTTTTTAAATTATTAATTAATAATTATTATTTATTTATTTATTTATTATTTATTAACTTTAGATGGATTCAAGAAACAGCTTCAAAAGGATTTCCAAGAAAAGCAAATGATTTAAAAACAAGTGTGCAAAAAATGTTAACTGCTAATCCGCAACCCCATAAATTTAAAAATAACAAACCTGGTGATAGCTGGTTGAAAGTAAGTTTGTAACACAAATTTTACACAATCGAACTTAATTAATTTCTGTTAGGGATTTTTGAAGCGGCACCCAGGCATTTCAAAGAGAACTAGTGAAGGTAGTAAGTTCAGCTAGTGCATGTGTTTCAGAACAAGACATTAGGAAGTGGTTCACTGATATAGCAGATTATATTAAAGAGAAAAATCTAGAAGACGTCATTAAGGATCCATCAAGGATTTTTAATGGGGATGAGTCAGGATTCCAAGTATGCCCGGCCACCGGGAAGGTATTTGCGTAAAAGGGATCGAAAAATGTTTATTCCATAGAAAAAAACAACTCTAAAGAAAATATTACTGTAATGTTTACTTTTTCTGCGAACGGCGAAACGTGCGTACCTATGGTAATTTACCCATATCAGAGAATACCTGAAAAAATTGTAAAATCCATTAATCCCAAATGGGGTGTGGGTCGTAGTGATAATGGATAGATGACATCTGGGACATTCTATCAGTATATTGCAAACGTTTTATATCCACACTTGGTTGAAAAGAATACGAAATTCCCTGTTATTTTATTTCTTGATGGCCATAAAAGTCATCTAAACTATCAATTAAGTCTGTTATGTAGTTACAAGTTTACAAGTTGAAATAATTTCCTTATATCCTAATGCCACAAGAATTCTGCAACCTTGTGATGTTGCTGTCTTCCGCCCTCTAAAAGAAACGTGGCGTCAATGTGTGAGACAATGGGAGGAAGAACATCCAGACGAGATTTTAAACAAAGTGATGTTCGCACCGTTGTTAGAAAAGGCAGTAAACGTAGGCGTTAAACGAAATACATTATTTAATGGCTTTAAAGCCTGTGGTTTGTACCCTTTCAATCCGGATGCTATTGACTATTCCAAATGTCTGGGCGCCAAGAAAACTCCAGACCATTTAGCAGTAAATCCAGTCGAGGATTCACAATACATGGATTACAAAACATTTGCTGAAATCGTTGGCGAAGACACGATAGCAGTTTTAGAAAACATTAATATTAACAGAAATACAACAAAAAGCAATGATCAACATTTAAAACAATTGTTTAATTTGTGGAAACATTTTAAACACTCAAAATCACAACCTGTTAATGTCAATTTAACTCAGCAACAAGATAAAGAAGAGGAAAGAGAAAAAGAAGAACAAATAAAAGAAAATAAAGTTCAAATTATACAGAATATTGTTATCCGCTCTCCCAATGCAAATATCAGAGTCAGTTCAGCCTCTACTTCCAAAAAAACTACACAAAGTTTATATTTTAAACCAAATGATAATAAAATAATAATTAACGACAATTTGTTAGGCCCCTTTCTTGCCTCTACCTCAGCGCCAGTAAGAAAAGGCAAAAGAAATGTAGAGCCGTTTCCGTTTGCAATCACTTCGGAGCGGTACCAGGAAATGTTCAGGAAAAAGCAAGCTTTAAAGGAAGAACAGGAAAATGAAAAGGAAGCAAGGAAACGCAGAAAGCTAGAAAATATAGACCATAAAATGAAAGGAAAAAAATTGAAGAAACTCCTGAAAGAATGTTTCACATGCAAGCAAAACATTAAGACACATGAACTTAGATGTGAAACCTGCAAGCAATATTTTCATAAGGGTTGTATCCCTAAAACTCACCAGAACCATATACCAAGTGATGATGATGATTTATTCGTCTGTCATAATTGCTATAAAGTGGATAATAGCGACTTAAACGAAAATTTTGATACGGATGGATATGATAGTGAGGAACTAGATAGACTATACAACGAGGCGCAAAAAATAAAGTGTTAATTTTCATAAACTTTAAATCAATTTCTGTGTTTTTCTATTGAATAAAAACAATAAAAACATATTAAACTCTACTGTCCAATAGCTGAGTTTGTTTGTCCAATCACTGAATGTACTGTCCAATTACTACACTTTTCCGCAGAGTTGATGTTTTATTTATAAAAAATGTAACATATACATAGTACTTTGAAAAACTAACTCACGCAACTTAATTATACACTATGTACTCTCCCTTTAGCCAAGTAGCAACAGTGTATACTTAAAAGAACCGGTGAAATACATTTACAAAGTTAAATTTCCCTTAAGTGTCCAATAACTAGCTGGTTTACCCTATATATACATGCTTTTCGTGCAAAATAGTACCTTTAGAAGGTATTGTCCAAAATCTCCTCGATAAGCCATACTGTATAATAATTGTAATTGTAATAATTGTAACTTCAAATTCCAAACACATTGTGAACGATTTCCAAATTATATAGTACCAGTTGCTAATGTTAGCTTTGATGTTTTAATGGATCTATGAATAATTTTCTGCGACACTTCTCTTATCAAATATAATCCTAAAATATATAGCTATTTAAGGGCAATTGTTAAATAACAATAGAGATATGGTTACCAGTTTTTGAAATGTTCTCTTTTTCTATGCATTCCTACTTCCTTTGTAAGTCGATTTACATTAGATTTATCCAATAACAGCAGCAATCGTTTTATTATATTTTCTCATTGCATCTGTAACGTGTAATCGTATAACACCTCAGTTGAAATGGAGCTAAGATCGTATCGTTAGATTGCTTCGTTTGAAACTTTCTCAGTAAGCCATACTGTACGATAATTTATGCGAATGCAGGTCCATTCTTCTTTCTAAATTAATTCCAATTGCTACGGTTAGCTTTTTTTTTTAATGGAACTACCTATATTTTTCTGCATTATCTAAAATATATAGGCAATGGTAATTGTTAAATATTAATTCACATAGCAATTAAAGACGTACAATATTCCTTTTCGTTTTTTCGTTTTGGGACTTCCTCTGTGTATTTTACTTCAAACAGTCAATAAATATTATATTTCTACAAACGCAACAATCACAATCACAGGGAATTTTGTAGATGCCTTTACAGGAGAGAGCATGACGGGCGTCCTTGGCTGAGGGAAGAATTTGCGAGATTTTGTTAAGGGGTTTGAAAGTGGTTTTGATGTTTTTCTTACGAAGAATTCTGTCGATATGATCAGTAACGCCATGAATGTAGGGGAGAACGGTGGTAATTTGATGACTGGTGGTTTCTGGTGTCTGTTTAGGAATTCGTGGAAGACAGTGCCTGTTTATGACTTTTTGTATGTTGCTGGAGCTATATCCATTCTGAAGAAGAGCTGTTTTGACGTGTTTCAACTCTTGGTTGATATTATCGGGCTGGGAAATTGAAAATGCTCGATGAACAAGGGAGCTGATCACTGATTGTTTTTGTGCTGGGTGATGATGTGATTTGGCGTGAAGATATCGATCCGTATGCGTGGGTTTCCTATACACAGAGTGTCCTAAGTGACCATTTTGCAAACGAGTAACCAATACATCCAAAAAGGGCAGGGAACCGTTTGTTGCCATCTCCATCGTGAATTTGATGTCAGAGTGTTGACAGTTAAGAATCATTTTTTCTCAGCCTTATCTTGTAAAAATATATAATGAAAATATGAGTGGAGTTGACCGCATGGATCAAAATATAGATAAATATAGAACTAATGTTCATGGAAAAAAGTGGTACTGGCCATTGCTAACATATGTTTTAGATATGGCAATGAACAATGCTTGGCAATTGTACAGAACATACATACATTCAGGAGAAGAGTCACAAGGTATTATTTAGAACATTACGGAAAGAATCAAAATTATCGTCGTTTATCTACTATATCGTTGGAGAGTCGATTTGATGGGGCAGGACACTTTGTTTGCCAGCAAGAAAAACAAACGCGATGTAGAAACTGTCACCAGAAATGTACCACCAGATGCGTAAAGTGTGATGTTGGTTTACACATCAAATCTTTCATTATACAAGGTGTCCCGTATCGTTATGTTTACATTTTAGGAGTGTAAAGTAGACTTTATTTTAAGTCAGAAAAACGCAAAACTTGTATATCCATTTTTATTTGAACTGAAAGTTATTTTAAAAACAGCGAACGACAAGAGAATGGTGAATGGACATATTCAGTACCGCACTGCATCAATGATTTTTAAAATGCCTTCCCTAATTTTCCTGCGGATTATCAAATTAGTCCAAGAAATTTACACATGTGTGGCGAAATTTCGTAATGTTGGAACTGTAGGTAGGAAAGCTGGTAGTGGCGCGTCCAAAAAAAGAACTCCTGAGATTGTGGCAGATGTTGCAGAAAGAATGGAACAGTCTCCCAAAAAATCTCTTGGCAGATTAGCCCTTTCATATGGAACTTGTCAAAAAATTTTAAAAGAAAATTTAAACCTTTATCCCTATAAGATTATCGTCGTTCAAGAACTATTCCCTCGAGATTTTCCTGTCCGAATAGAATACTGTCAGTGGTTTTTGAATAATTTAAATAACAACACCTTGGATTTAACATTTTTTTTCGGACAAAGCATGGTTTCACCTATCCGGCTATATAAACAAACAAAATATGCGTATTTGGTCTTCAGAGAATCCTCATGACTTTATTCAATCGCCTCTCCATCCGCAGAAAATTGGTGTCTGGCTAGCGGTTTCTCGAAGGCGTATATTTGGACCTGTGTTTGAAGGAACGATAAATGCTGAGAGATATCGGAATAACTTACTTGAACCGTTTTTCCAAAATCTTCATGATGACGAACTTTTACATGGGTATTTCCAACAGGACAATGCAACAGCTCACAAAACAAGAGAAAGTGTGGCTCGAATTCGCGAGTTCTATGATAATCGAGTCGATTCGGATGAAAACATTAGAGATTATGCAGAAAGTTCGGGGTCCGAAGAAGATGTAGTTGAAGAGCGACATGATGACTCTGAGACAGTACATACCTTCAAAACCGACGAGGTATGGTAGTGTTACGAATGGCGCCATCTAGTGGCAGAGCAGTTTAAATGAATTTGCAGTGTACTGTAGTTTATCTCGACAGTTCGCGCGTATTCTGGAGACATTCCAGAGAGGATGTTCTGGAAGGGTCTAGTGAATTCTAGAAGTTATATTTTAAGTATATAAGGGTGGTAATCTCGTTTGAGAGGACAGTCTTGAACTAGCGCGTAATTAGAACGGACTTTGTGAAAATAAACACGAAACGTGTATATAAATTTGTGTTAGTTAAAATAAATAGTTTTAGTTAGTGTTCTTCGCTACTAAGTAATTGTTGAGTGTTAAATTAGTTTAGATTATTTAAAAACCCTGAAACGTAACAGTATAAAGATTTTTGCACTCGTAGATGCTCGAACGTATTATACGTACAACTTAGAGGTATATAAGGGAAAGCAACCTGAAGGACCGTTCACAAAGAGCAATAAACCTAATGATGTGGTCATGAGATTGGTTGAACTTATTTACAATACCGGACGAAATATTACGACAGACAACTGGTTTACCAGCGTGCCATTAGTGGAAGAACTAAAAAAGAAAAAACAGCTACGTCGGTACCATCAGAAAAAATAAAGCCGAGTTACCATTGTTGGGTGTAGAACCCTGTTTTTTAAATAACTTTAATGTTAGTATTATAGATGGCGCATTAAGCGGAAAAAAAAACAGAGAGATCAGCAAGATGTCATGGCGGCAGAATGTATCGTTTTTTTGTTAAATAAAAAATACAGTCCACTTTTTAAAATAAATAAGTAGTGCATCATTTTATCATCACACGCAACAAAGACTGGAGCTACCCACGGTAAGGGTCTGTAGTCAACATTTCATGGTCCAATCGAGCGGATAACAACGAAAAATCGATAATCAGTGAACGGCGTCGCCCGATCCCTCGGTACATCGAAGAACGAAGATAACACGTAAACGCATCAGACTAGTAAGATCCCAGTCGCTGCATAAGGTCAGTGTGTTCCTTTTATTTATTCCCATCCATTTATTATTCTCGATTTTATTACAAACGTTCTCGACTTGAATAAAATAATTATCATTCATCATCACGTGTCACGCCATTTTCAGATAGGCGTTTGAGGGTTGCTGCGGTGTTGCTACGGGCGGAAAAAGTCGCGGATTCAAATAAATATTCTCGTAAACGCATAAGCACGTTAAATTAAGGTTTTCTATTCAATACACATCAGATATTACTCGTACATTCACTCAAACATACAGATTCACGTTCTCGCACATGCGCTTTCTCTTAAATTAATAAAATGACGGACATAAAAAAACTCACTAAACGAAAGGGCGTTTTAAAAGCTCAGTTAACGCGTTTTTACACATTCTTGAGCAATTTTGTCAGTGAACCTGACACTATAATACAGTTACGAACACGACTCGAAACAATACAGGGTATTTACGCGGAATTTGACAGCATTCAAACAGAAATAGAGTTTGTTAATGAAGATGAAGAAGTTGCACAAACACTCACAGATGAACGCGTTGACGTTGAGGCAAAATATATCGATGTCGTATCACGTAGTAAAAAAATATTAAATCCAAATCTTGGTCAAATTGAGCAATCAGTCGCTAATCATACAAGTGAAAATTCACCAGATTCGCCTACAACCACGCCAGTGGAAAATAGAGTCAAATTACCACCACTTAAACTGCCCGAATTTCACGGTGAATATGACAAGTGGATCCAGTTTTCGGATACTTTTAAATCGGCAATTCATAACAATACGGGTTTAAGTAAAGTGCAAAAACATCAGTATTTAGTGTCTTGTCTGAAGGGTTCCGCGGAAAGGGTCATAAGTGGTTTGAGCATTGCAGAAAATAACTACGATTCCGCGTGGGCATTATTAAACGAGAGGTATGAAGATACGAAAGCAATTATAAATGCACATGTAAAGGCGATATTTTTGTTACCTAGCAGTAGCCGCGATACATCTATTTCACTTAGATTATTATTAGACGAATTTCTTGTACATTACCACGCGTTAGAAAATCTAGGTGAAGAGGTAAGTCATTGGGACACAATGTTAATTTTCCTTTTAACCGGAAAAATGGATAACAAATCTAACGAAGAATTCGAACATCACACGAGAATTATTAAAAAACCAAAGGTTTCAGACTTAATAGACTTTCTGAAAGAGCGATGCAAATTATTAGAAAACATAAAAAATAGAAATTCGTATACAGAGTGCGCTAATAGCAGCAATACTAAAAGAGGTGTTGATATAAAACCAATTATAAAATCTTTTTCTCATGTGACAACCAATCAACCAACTTGTCCTATGTGTCAGCAAAATCATTACTTATTTTATTGCAAAAAATTTAGAGACATGCCAATTAATACGAAATATGACGAATTAAAACGTTTACGCTTGTGTACTAATTGTCTTCGTCCAGGTCATAGCTATTCAGATTGCAACTCAAGTGGTTGTAAGGTTTGCCAAAGAAAACACAATACCTCATTGCATCGACCACCATTCGTAAAAAATGAAAGCACTCAACGAACTTCAACTAGTGCGCATGCAAATATAGAAACGTCCGCAAAAACACAATCTGAACCACAAGCTAAAGTGGTAAATAACAGTGAAGCGCCAACAAGCCACTGTAACATACTAACGAACTGTTTCCAAACTCACGCCGATTCTTACGTATTATTATCAACTGCTCTCGTACACGTATATGATATAAACAATCATTCAATAGTTTGTCGTGCATTGCTTGACAGTGCATCACAGTCTTGTTATATTAGAACAAATATAGTTAAACGTTTAGGGTTACCAACCAACGACATAAACATAAACATTTCAGGGATAGCTCAAGCCACGGCAAACATTAATAAACAAGTCACTATTAAATTAAAATCTATGCACAATAATTATGCCACCAATCTCTCTTGTTTGATAATCGACAAAATTACGGGTAACATTCCTCAGCATCAAATCGATATCAGTATGATATCGGAGCGTCCACATTTTTCGATTTAATGTGTATTGGTCAATATAAAATGGGCAAAGACCAGCCTATACTTTGCAAAACTAAATTCGGGTGGGTAATCTCAGGGCAATCCATGAATCTGCAAAATTTTGTAAATTTAAAAAACAATATGTCGACATGTTTTCTAATAACTAATACAGAATTAAACAACAATTTATTACGTTTCTGGGAGATTGAAGAGAATCACAACAGTAAATTTTTCTCGAAACAAGAACGTGAATGCGAAGAACATTTTGTAAAAAATTACACACGAGATCACACGGGCCGATTCACAGTAAAGTTGCCAACCCGCGAGTCATATGTTGAACTAGGAAACTCTCTCGAAAATGCCACGAAAAGGTTTTACGCGATGGAGAATAAATTAAAAAGGGATAGTCAATTAAAAGAGGAATATTCGTCCTTCCTAAAGGAATACGACCAACTAGGCCATATGTCATTAGTTGATTCCGTCTGTAAAAAGGATACTATTACATACTACTTACCACATCCGGCGGTAATAAAAGGCGACAGTCTTACAACGAAACTTCGCGTCGTTTTTGATGCATCGGCCAAAACTAGCAGTGGGTTATCATTGAACGACGTGTTAAAAGTAGGACCCACAATACAAAGCGACCTTTTTTTCAATTCTTGTTCGTTTTCGTCAACATTACTTTGTCTTAATAGGTGACATTGCAAAAATGTACAGACAGGTAAATGTCCATCCCTGTCAACGCGACTTGCAGCGAATCGTATGGAGAGACGACCCTGCTTCGGAATTACGTCATTATGCTTTAAACACGTTAACGTACGGCACAGCTCCCGCATCTTTTTTGTCAACTAGGTGCCTAAAACAGGTGGCCCTAGATAATCAAGACGAATATCCTCCTGAAAGCAAAATTATTGGTACAGAGTTTTACGTTGACGATTTGTTAACGGGCGCAAATGATATCAATAGCCTAATTGATATGAGAAAAAATTTAGTTTCGATTCTCAATAGCGGAGGTTTTGAATTACGGAAATTTATGTCCAATAATGCAAGCGTTTTGCAAGATTTAAATAACGATCTCGATAATTCAAATTACATTATAAGAACAGATGAAAATACTAAAACTCTAGGGGTTTCATGGAACTCTAACTCGGATGAATTTGAATACATTGTCAACTTACCATGCTCTCAGGAAACCATAACAAACCGAACCATATTATCATACATATCGCAGATTTTTGACCCTCTAGGGCTGCTAGGCGCAGTCATAATACAATCCAAATTAATACTCCAAAGACTATGGCAACTAAAGGTAGGATGGGATAGCGAAATTCCATTAGAAATACATTCAATGTGGGTGACTTATTACTCGCAGCTTAGCGAAATAAATTCAATAAAGATACCGCGACTCGTTATTGTACATAATGCGACCGAAACTCAGCTTCACGGTTTCTGTGATGCTAGTGAAAAAGCTTACGCTGCGACAGTATACGTAAGATCAAAAGGTCAAAATGGTACGATTCAAGTTCATTTACTGTGCGCAAAATCTCGAGTAGCGCCACTCAAATCATTATCACTTCCCAGGCTTGAATTATGTGGAGCTTTGCTCCTAGCTAAATTAATGACAAGTGTATGTTCGGCACTAACTGTTCCCATTCATGACATATATTATTGGACCGAAAGCACAATCGTACTGTCATGGTTGTCAGCGGAACCGCAACTCTGGCAAACTTTTGTACGTAACCGCGTATCAGAAATACAGCAATTGGCACAAATAAATAAATGGCACCATGTCTTTTCAGCTAATAACCCGGCTGATATTATATCTAGAGGTGTTAGTCCAAAAGAAATCGCCAACTCCGCTTTATGGCGGAATGGACCCTCGTTTTTATCACAAAGATCAGAATTATGGCCTGAACAATCGCATATTTCCAAGTTCATGCGCAAGTCTGATATACCAGAGCGCAACAATAAAGTCATTACATTGTTATCATTAGAAAAAGACGCATTTGTTAACGACTTGATCAATCGATACTCCACGTTCACAAAACTGTTGCGGGTATTAGCGTTTTGCCTGCGATTTATACATAACTTAAAGATGCCCTCTGAATCCAGACGAACTGGTTTCCTCGTCGTGCGGGAATTAGAGGATGCAACACTCGTATTAATTAAGTTAGTTCAATCACAAGGTTTTTCTGATGATATACGGTCATTAAAGGCAACAAATACGGTGAAATCTACTAGTCGACTCAAATCGCTAAACCCATTTATCGATAAATTTGAAATATTACGCGTCGGAGGAAGATTACGAAATTCTAAGTTGACACATGATAGCAAACACCCAATTTTAATTCCGCACAATCACACTCTTACAACGCTAATAATACGGTATGAACATTTAAGAAACCTGCATTCCGGTCCACAGGCTACGTTAGCTAGTGTCAGACAGAAATATTGGCCTTTAAATGACAAACAAGTGGTCAAGGGGATAATTCGAAAATGTATTCCGTGCTTCAAAGCACGACCCATTTTATCGTCTCAACAAATGGGTGATTTGCCCGAACCACGTGTGACCCCTTCTCGCCCATTTTCATTTTGTGGCATAGATTATGCCGGGCCGTTCCAAATGAGGGACGGCAGTTACCGCAACAGGAAAGTAGTTAAATGCTACATTTGCATTTTTGTGTGTTTCTCAAGCAAAGCACTTCATTTAGAATTAGCAAGTAATCTTACAACTGAAGCTTTTTTAAACGCTCTTAAACGGTTTATATCGCGTCGTGGTATGCCCACTCGTGTACATTCTGACAATGCCACTAATTTTCATGGAGCCAAAAATCGATTATTATTGGAAATTCATCAAATGTTAAACCATGAAACCTTTCAAAATTATTTGGTGCAATGCAACATTCAGTGGGAGTTTATTCCCCCCCGAGCGCCCCACATGGGAGGCTTGTGGGAAGCTTCAGTGCGTTCCGTGAAGCATCATCTCAAACGCGTAGCAAATAATTGTATTTTTTGTTATGAGGATTTCTACACTTTGTTAGCTCAAGTCGAGGCGGTCCTAAATTCCCGGCCTCTCGTTCCTTTATCCGATAGTCCTGACGATTTCCACGCACTAACTCCTGGTCATCTACTTATTGGCCAACCTCTAAATGCAGTCCCGGAAAGCGACTTGACAGAGATCAAAATGAATAGATTATCGAAGTACGAGCATGTTTGCAAGGTATCGCAAATTTTCTGGCGAAAATGGTCAAAGGAATACTTGCACCATCTTCAGCAGCGGACCAAGTGGAGGTTCAAAAGGGAATCAGTAGCTGTAGTAGGTGCTTTGGTACTGTTGTTTGAGGACAACACGCCCCCCCTATGCTGGCCCATGGGTCGCATTCTTCAGCTTCATCCAGGGAAGGACAACTTAGTGAGTGTGGTTAGTGTAAAAACTAACAATGGTGTCGTGAAACGTGCAATAAGTAAGGTTTGTTTGTTGCCAATAGGCACAAATGATCATGATAATGAGCTCAGCTCATGAATAAAAAAAAGATGGTTTATTGTATGTATTTTCACATGTATTTTATGTCTTTCCACATATTCATATGTGGAGTTACATTTTTTGTAATATGTTATGTTCATGTTCTAATTATTTTTTACTGTTTCTATTGAAACTTAGAAGATTCAAGGGTGGCGGTATGTTGGGTGTAGAACCCTGTTTTTTAAATAACTTTAATGTTAGTATTATAGATGGCGCATTAAGCGGAAAAAAAAAACAGACAGATCAGCAAGATGTCATGGCGGCAGAATGTATCGTTTTTTTTGTTAAATAAAAAATACAGTCCACTTTTTAAAATAAATAAGTAGTGCATCATTTTATCATCACACGCAACAAAGACTGGAGCTACCCACGGTAAGGGTCTGTAGTCAACAACCATCATTATTTGTATTTCCAAAGAATCGGGAAGAATGTAGCAGTATTTTTGGATATAGGGAAAGTATGACATTAGTTTCATACGTTCCAAACAAGGGTTCCAGCATGCACAATGATGACGACATTGCAGAATCTAGTGGAGAGTGGAGCAAATCAGAAATAACCATATTTTATAATAGCACTAAGGCAGGGGTTGATGTCTTAAATTAAATGACATTCACATATAATGTAGCACGTAATACCAAGCGCTGGCCACTTGTTGTGTTTTTCAGTATGTGGAATATTGTGGCATTACACGCGCAAGTTGTTTATATCGGTAATAAAAATGAAATCAAGAACAGACGAGCTTTTATAACATGATTAGTCAATGAAATAGTGTTAAACCATCTTCAAAAAAGAGCTGCAAATTCAAAAGGCA
>SMLS01032453.1:0-12316 GCA_004785975.1 Popillia japonica | reverse complement strand
CCCTACAAAATAACTGCAGTGCATCAACTCCTTCCTCGAGATTCTGGTTCCCGATTTGAGCACTTATTGTAATTGGTTAACAGTGTAATTTTCAGTTTTTGAATAAATATCTTTTCTAGTTTGATTTTCTTAAAAATTCAATTATGTTTTTGATGTCTACATAAAATTAACCTTCTTTTGATAATATCAAACAACTGTCAGTGTTGTTCTGACAGCAGTATTTTAAAATCACTGCTACCAAATGTGGATTTCTATCCAAGGCATACTTAAGTCATTTTTTAAATGATCTCGTGGTATATATGACATACTCTATGCACATGTTTGCACTACAGAATAAATAAAGAATCTGAATTTGAATCTGAATCTGAATCTGATAAAAATCGAAAAATTGGTCGTTTTATTTCAAAATTTTTTAAAGTCCCAGAAATTAATTTGCGTTGTCATGGTAATTATCGATATTTATTTATCTAATTAACTGTCAGTTAGAAAAATCAACCATACTAGTTGAAAATATTGTTAAAAGACCAACGAATTTACCTAATTCAATGCTATGGCAAAGGTAATAAAGCGATCCGTCGAGTTGTCGAAGAATTTAATCAAAAGTTCCCGGATATTTATATCTCAAAGAGAGGTGCACGAGCATTGGTCAAAAAATTTCTATCCACTGGTTCCATACTGGATGTAAAGAAAAACAATATAGTACGCGATGAAGACGACGCCTCCACTCGTCTTGTAATGGATTCAGTACGGAACTATCCCAAACTTTCTTTGCGGCGCAGATCAGTCCATCTGGGAATTAGTAAATCGCTCATTCAAAAGATTTTGAAACAAAGGAAGTTCCATCCCTACAAGCCCATTTTTAATCATGTATTAGAACCCGGAAATCCTGTGGATGGGTGCTCAAATCATGGGTAATCAATACTTTTACCGAAATATTATTTTTTCTGATGAGGCTACGTTTTCTACTAATGGTACTGTTGCATCTCAATATGTGAGATATTGGAGCGATTACAATCCGAATTTTCGCATCCCTCACAATCGACAATATTCGGCAAAAGTTAATGTGTGGTGTGCAATTTCTTACCATGGCATCATTGGACCATATTTTTTTGATAATACTGTCAATCAGCATAAGTACTTGGATATGCTGCAAAATTTTGTTGATGAACGTTTGGACGATCTACCGATTAATTACCTCGCAAGGTGTTATTTCGAACATTATTGGTTGTCCGGCTCATTATGCTAGGATTGTTGTTGAATGGTTAAATCAGCAATTTGGAGAGAATTGGATAGGTCCAAATGGTCCCGTGATATGGCCACCGAGGAGCCCTGAATTAAGAATGGCTGATTTTACGATTATCTTTGGGGTTGTTTGAAGCAAATAGTTTATGCAAATAATCTTCCTCCGAACGTAGAAGATTTAAAGGAAAGGATTAGAGACGCTGTGACGTCTTTAACTCTCGAAGAAATTCGAAGAAGTTACAGAGAATTGCGCCGACCGCGACGGCTAGAATTGTGCGTTGAAAAGGGCGGTGAATGGATTGAGTAAAATAGTTATTAGTTATATCATTTTTGTTTATGAGTTTATGAAATTAAAATCTACTGACTTGGCCGTTTCGAGACATGCAAAAACTTATCAAGAATATATTTTTCTTGTAAAATGCAAAATAAAAAAGTTTTTCCTCTTTGGACCTCGATCCGTGGACATACTGTAGATATATCTACTATTTGTTATAACCAAATTTGGCTTTGGAATAGGTATTACATTAGAAAACATCGCTTTCGGGAAGATTTTCCGATGAGTCTTTAGTAGCTCTACTAGTATTTTAATTATTAAATTATTATTATTATTTTGTCAATTTTTCGCTGATATATGCACACAGCTGTCATTTCGATCTGTCATATAAGCTGTCACTTTGACAGATAATGCATGTATATCGATAGATATACATGCACATACAATAACCTCAAAAGTGTAAGGCTTGTAAGCAAAAAAAGTTGTGTTATTATCTATATTCAGGTAGTGACAGGATTGCTAGCATTTTCTCTCCGAGGAATTTACTTCCTTAATAATATTACTTTATTAATATTAACGTTAATGTTAGGTTCAATATTTATCACGCATGAATCGCATAAAATTGAGTCAGATCTCATCTCTTTACCGTCTTCAAACAAACAAGAAATATTCTCAAGGTTATCCAACTCATGTAAATGAAAAATGTAGGATGCAATTTTAATAAATATACATCAATTTTTATAGTAACCGTACACGTGAGTTCGCATCAATAATTACTCGCTTACAACCTTGATCAATTACAATTTCAAATACATACATAGATACGTTTAAATTATAGGCTAAGTACGCTAGGCATTAACGACATATGAGTAATACCCACCATAACGTTATTGACCTAACTCGCAATTAATTGTAAGCAAGAAGAAAAAAGGTGGGATAGCGAGAAGTAGGTGGCGGTGTGGGAAAATAGCTTGCCGTTGTTCGAACGCCTTAAGGCATCGAACAAGTACCCACTGATAATTGTGACACCTTGGCGAGTTAAAACAATCGCTTCTCTCCACTGAAGTTCGTGCATAATTAATCCGCACCGAGCACTTTAAACAATGGAGGATTCTCATAATTTTGCCAGCCGCGAGGTGTGAGCAAACGTAGTCATTTCGTTCGGTAAATACTACGGCGGTAATTATTAGAGAAACTGCACGTCGTCTTTCGCGTTTATGCTGTTTTACTCTATAGATTAAGATGCAGGTTTAAAAGTAGAAAAAAAATGTATCTAAAAAGGTGGTAAATTTTTCCCTTTTGCACCATTCTAAATTATCCTTGGGTGAGCTTTCAACGAGGCTCTCGTTCAGCCGGGGCCCGAGCAGGTATTGTAGTATATACACCCATAAATATCTATCAGCGTGCACGGTAGCGTAACGCGGAGCATTACGGCGTAACACAACAGAGGAGCCCTGGTATCGAGGTAATGACAACTTATAAAATATGTACGCGCTTTTATATTTTCTTCCGTCGTCCTCTTTACGCCCATACAGATTCAAGCCGCACAAAGAAAGATGTGTGAACACGCGCGGTGCACTCACGATTGTATTATTTAATGGAATTCGAAGGTGGTATCAACATTGTACGTAATAATGTATTAGAATCTATGTTGTCGTGCCCGCGTTCCGACCTGCGTTTGCCTTATTATTGTTGTAATGGTTGGAGAATTTTGCTAAGAAATAGGTCAATGGATATAGAGAAATGTTAAAGTTACTATTAATAAGTGTATGCATTATTTGAAACCTTGAATGCGTCTGCTATAAATATACGTTACTCGCCTGTTTTTCGCTTGATTAATTTTCCGAGAATTGTAAACGCTGCTTGAAATGTTGTTCAGGTTCGTTTGATCCGTCCATGTGTCATTTAGTTTTATTGTGATTTATTCTATGCTGACTAACAGGTGTGAAATAGGATGTGATCTTAAATGATCAAGTTTTAATGTTAACGACTTTCTTTGAAAAGGCATCGCTTGAAATAGTTGAATGTTAGATGTTATGAAGGCAGTCAATCACGAACGTATAATTTTGATAGGTTTGTGAAAAATATTTATTACAATTTGAGTCAAGATTAAACGAAAATAATAGTAAATTAGGTATTAGAAATGTATGTAATTGGAATGTAACACGAAAAGATAATGTATTTGGCGATACCGTAGCTGAGTACACTCCTGTACACGTCTAGGCATCGACAAAATGAGATGGTCGATATCTGCTTGAGGCACCTCGTTCCAAGCTACTTGATCTTCATTGAGTAACTGCGTCAAAGCTTGTGGGGACAGTGCAATGTGGATAGTTTCCTCCACATGATACCCACACATGATCGATTGGGCTTAAACTCGTGGAAAGTGGTGGCCACGGCAAAACAGTGGACAGTGTTCTCCCCATGATATCCCACAGATGTTTGATGGACCTGCTTCTTGGAGAAAGTCTATAGTTTGACGAGCAATATGGGGACGTGGATTGTCTTGCTGAAAAAGGACGTGTGGACGGCCATCTAGATAAGGTATCTACTAAAGTGATTTGTAGGAGATCATCAACATAACGCGCAGCTGTCATACTACTTCGAATAAACAGAAGTGGTGATTGACTACCATAAGCAATAGCCCCCAAAATCATTATTCCAACAGTCTTGTGTACATGCCCCTCAACAGCAAACTCAATATCGCGTCGCTCTCCACGCTGACGTCGTACCCTTTTATGGCCGTCATGCATACTTAGACAGAAGACGACATTGTGCCATTCTGCTTCCCAATGCTGCTATTCGCACTAGTTTAAGCACCAAAAGTTCGGTCTATCTTTTTCTCCAAACCATTGGTCAGCGATTTGACGTATTGTAGCAAAATGGTCTAGTAAAGCTAGTTGTCTGAAGCCCGCTCTGTTGTGCGCTTCGGTTAATCAGTTGATATTCCTCGTGTTGTTCTCTATCTTCTTCTGTCCACACACGACACACACGCATTACCGTCATTGCAGTACAATTAACACCACGGCCAATTTCGCAATAGGACAAACCAACATCTCGATAGGCAACAATTCTATCCCTGTCAAACTCACTAACGAATTTACTTTTCTGAAAATTTATTTTTATGCTCTGACATAGCACTAGGATGTAAAATAGTTTAGAAAATTACCTGATTTTTTCGCTTACTTGGTTGGGAATATGTAGTTTTGTAGTAAATACCTAAAGACCCTAGCTGTTACGTCAGATGAATATGGTGGATGTGCTTGCAATTCACGAAATCAGTTAGCATAATACTGGCTGCTGTTTCCAAGTATTTAACTAACAATAATTCTTTGGAAGCTGGAAAAAAAAATTGCATCCTGTTGAGGATTGATTTCAAAATTTGCAGGGTGGTGGAGATCGTTTTTGACGACATCCTTAGATTCGATTCGGAGTTTATCACCTGTTTATCAACCGTTTCAGAAAATCATTCGGATTATTCTTAATTAAATCTGAATTCGTTTCTGAGGTGAAGGCTGCTTCATCTCTTATCTATGCTAGACGTCTAGCAGTTTAGTAGTGAACCTATAATTTTAACTGATTGTGACTCGTATGATTTTAAGTTTATTTTGACAGCTGTCAAAATTTGACATTTTCAAAACTGACGCAATTTCACCAACTTCTAATTACTAAATTTTCTAATGAGGACAGTTTTTGAAGATGCTGATAAATAAAGCTGCAGTTCTGTGTTTTGAAAATAAATTTAAATTTTACCCTTCATGATTACGATTCTCCAATTCCTCTTCTTCCAACGCAATGAAACACAGAAATGCACGATTATCACTGCAACAGAGCCATTCTACTGTTGACCTAGAATCTTCTTGCTTCTTAGAAAATTTAATTCTAAGTACTTCCTAAATTACTACAACAGATTTTAACATCTTAATGTGTCAAACAATACAGATGGGTAGAATTCCAAATAAATCAAAAACGTTAGCTCTAATCTAACTGTCCAATCTAAAAAGACGACGCCAAACAAACTAATCCACCGGAATTCTCAAACTTCGTTTAAACAAACATAAATTGCAACTGCACACACATACGTACATACATGGAGAGACCTGGAAATTATCCGGTGTCCAATCACAAGCAGCTAGTTAGAATCAACTTCAGTTCTAGGCGCACATACGTACGATGTATGCATAGATCAAAAGCAGCTGGTGGTCGACTATGTCAAGCGTGGTAATTTAGCAAATCAGGTCATTACATGAAGTGACCACAACTTCTAACAAGGCTCAATGTATAGCCGCGCATAAATGCATATATGTGCGAGTTTGTGTTTGTTTCTCATTACTAACTAGACTAGCATCTATTGACTATTTATAAAAGAGTGTGAAGCAAAATGCTCAAACTAGATTATATAGTTCTTTGGGGAGCATACACTCCGTCGTTTATGTTTTAATGAAAGAAATCTCGAATTACATCGTATATACCACTTAGGTAAGTCGCACTATTCTTGGAGACTACTCTATATATACGCGAGAGTGGCGTGCTTCGGAGCCAATCTACATATTCCCAGTTGGTCGTGTGTCGTATACATGTCGCGGGATAACGAGAAGCTATGTTAAGAGCTCCGAACGTAGCCGCAAAAAGAAGCAACTAAGATTGAAGTAGAAAACAATAACGTAAACGTTTCATGCAGGATACGAGGGATATATTAGTTTGCGCCGGCAGCGTAGCGTGACAATGTAGTTTTTCATATAAATATCCCTCGTAAATAATTGAATGTGGAATGAGGATTTCGTAAATTCTTTTTTTACATTTTCGAGATATGTTTCACGCAAACTGGAATACTAACGGAGTAGAAGTTTTGAGGAAAAGTTTTGACAAGGAATGTTATTATCAAAAATGGTCCAATCTAGTTACCACTGGGCTAAAAATGATCTTTGTTGTTGATTACTATGGTGACAAGTTAGATATGTCCGAAGTAGTTTGCATACTACGAACCATAAATTATTTTTTTTGCGCTTGTGAACGATACGAGGGGGCGGAAGAACTGTTGGCACAAGTTTTAGGTTGAGATTTGCCTTCTTTAAGTAAGGAATTTTAAAGTTCAAATCTTTCAATAATTGTCGTATGTGTTAAAAGTATTTTTTTAAGGACCAATTGAATTGGATTAGGAAGTTAGTTTATCTGATTTTGAATGCAGAACTGGCGCTGAAAGCGGAAAAAGCCCTGCTAAGAGTATCACCACCACTCATACATCCTGTTCATGTCAAGTGGTTGCAACGACACTAGCAAAGTTTACCCACTATGCTGACTTTTATCAGAATCATCTTCGTTCCTTCTATTAAAGTAAATTCTTGATTAAAAATTGTAGCTCTAGCCGAAATTGAACTGACAATAGTATAGTGCGTCCATTTAGCATGACAACTTTTTCGGAACTTGGAAAATTTTGCTGTCTTTAAGTTAGTTAAGGCACGACCATTTCTAAGAATAAGAAATCTTTACAGGAAGCCACCCCTTGTTGCAACAGTCGAATCAAAATCACCTAAACTACTTTAACAATCCAATCAAAAACCAGGCCAACAGCACCTCCAAACGAAATAAACTTTTCAGACCTGAACACGAAAAATTGCCTATAATAGGCGCTCATAGTCTATTGTTGGAATCACCCTGCTAACTAAAGTACAATGAAATTAGATTAAGTCCTAGCCTAGGATCACGTGATTTCGTTTTTCACCTAGACTCGTCAGCGAAGCTAGCGTTTGATCTAATTTCATTGTACTCTCGTTAACAGGGCGATTCCAACAATAGATCATGAGCGCCTATTATAGCCAATTTTTTGTGTTTATTATTTTGGTATCTCTAGACGTTATGTTATTTTTAGAGCTTTTCCTCTCTCCACTCTTACACCTTTCTAAACAGAACATAAAGCTTTGCAACTTCTGTTGCCAACAAGAACAGAATTGACAGAAATCTCCAGTAAATTCCAATTCAAATTCAATTACAATCTACCACAGACATTTCTGTGAACTGTCATGCTGTTGACAACGTTGCCCAGCCAAAATTACCATAAATATCATCAAAAAAAAGATAAATCAATCGCTAAATTTAACTGCGGCGATATGGCAGCACCGCCACCATTATGCAACGCTGAAATGGAAAATTGCGCTCGACCTCTTGTTCTAAGCATCCCTCGTCTGTTTTACTCTCCAATGCTCCGCCCATCCTATAATCCTAACGACCCAGGACACGACCCCAGAGGGCGAACTGAAGAATTAACATGATTGTTTGTGTCGAAGCGTCGTAACAGCTGTCGCTTTTTGAATATTAGAATTTACTCTCTTCAAGCCCGTCCAGCTGTACCACCCCATTTAGTATGTGCATAGTTTGTAAAAAAGCAATCATTGTTAGGCAACCCGCACATCTCGTCTAATGACGATATGTGCTGTTTGCAAGCGTCTACCAGCTCTAGATGTTCTGAATACAAAATATCCACTTACCAATATCGTATTAGCGGTTGGAGAAACTGCAAGTTAAATGAAAAATAGAGGGAATTAACATTCAAGAGCAGAGTTTTAAAACTGGTTACGTCAATCAACACGTAATAACGAAAGGTCATGACGTTTAACGGCGTGTACTTAAATTAAGAATGGTTGAGGAGAAACCCCGGGAAAATCAATATCCTTCAATTATTTTTTGACACGTCATTTAGTAAAGTTCTTCGTCGAACGTGGAATTTTCAAACCTGACACTTTAATCGACTTGAGAATTTTCACCTCATATCAAAAAAAAAAGAGGGAAACTGTAAGAACGACCGAACTTCTATCAAATATTAACAATAATAGCTCGGAAGTATTAAGTCAATCTTGTAACGCATCGATAATGCTGTGTTAATCGGCAATAATGTGGGGAAATTGTACGCAGTACGTACGCCATGTGTATTATGTGCACACATCGCTGGACGGTTAATCTGAATCCTATGCAATTCCCTTGCAAATATCGTTATGGGGATATGTAGTATTGCGTAATCTATTAGAGGAGGATGGTCCGCTCTTGAATCGAAATTGATTGCACGCAGGTGCTTATCCGCTAATCTTGTTTACTGTCGCTGCTTGCATGGTTAACTGTTGTGAATAGGGCTCTGTATAATTGATGCCGGTATTAGCGCCTATTTAGACTTAGTTCCATCTACTCTCGAATACGTTCGGATAGGTTCTAAAGCGTTTTTTGAAGCGTGAATATTGTTTTGAGGAACACATATGTTTATGAACATCTAAAGATATCGAAAAAAATTCTACTTATAGTTTTGTCAGATCGTCTAAGTGAGGTACTACCTTGTCCGGCTCTTCACCGTCTATTTGATTTATGAAAGAAACAAGTATTTCATTGCCAAGTCATGCAGCAGTAAGTGAGGCTTCAGATAAAAATAGGATCCATCAATCTTCTTCATATTCAACCAAAACACCAACTTTTTACGGATGTAATGGTTCTTCAATAAAACAATTAAGATTTTCCGATGACCAGAACCTCATATTCTGTGAATTTACGTTTGTAGAAAGATAAGATCAAGCATCATCATCTGAGAAGGAATTGTCTTAAGGATATCTTCAGTGTTTAGGTGATTTTGGAACGATTGACAAAATTGGAGGAAGTTCATGAAAAATGAGCAAGTGGTGCTTCAACTTTTAGAAAAACGTTTTTGGCATTTTTCCTGATTCCCATTATTAACACAATTTAACTTCAAAACAAACTTAAAGAACTAGCTAAGTAGATAAACTTGACGAACAGCACAACTTTAGCGCCAACTAACAACAATTACAATAACAATGAAGGGAATGTCTAAGCAGATATGCAACCGATGATCTCGTTGTTCTTAGCAGACGCGTTTGTTGTTGTTGTACGGTTGGATTGTTCAACTGGTTGGTTACTTCTGGTTATATGCGCGAGGATTCGTCATTGAATGTGAGGGTTTGTTTCTCAGTTTATGCGTCTCCACATATACCTATTTATACATACATATAGAAGGAATAAGAGAGATGGAGAGAGAGAAGGAGAGCAGGTGGGAGAACTTATAAAATAAAATTAGGGCAAGATGCATTAGCGACCGCGTTTAGTGCTTAAATATACATCGCGGGAGGTAAAATGAAATTAATTATGACGAAAACTTCGAGAAATTCTAGCGAAGAGCTAGATGCGGCTTTATGCGAACGTAAAGTTCGACGGGTTTCCTAACCTAATTTTTAATATATTAGGAATATAATGTAATTAATGGTGGGAAATTTTTGTATATTTTAAGAATTGAAGTGTAGAGCTTCTAATAACGTCTCAGTAGAGAAAGGTACAGTTCAATATATTCTACTCGTAAAGTAATCACATACGATAGAATTTGTCGATTGCCTGATTTCTTGGTATAGGTACAATTAAACAACGTGTCCTTTGAGGTTAAGTTAGTTAATATAATAATTGATACGTCGGCAAAACTCTAAAATGTACGTAAATAGGCGTTAGATTAATTAATAAGCTCAATTATGTCGGACAAGCTACTATTATTGAGAATAGACACACCTATGGATACAAGTTAGATCCTAAGGATTTTTTCGGCAAAAAAGATATTTTTAGCCACAATATGACACTTTTCCCGTATTCAGCATGGTCAGTTACATATATATTCAATATTTGAACGAAATCGAACGCCCTTCGAAAATTGTCAACAATCCATATTTTTTCCATACATACCCCTTGCGTTTTTTGAAAAAAAATTCGACCTCTCTGATTTCGCTGAAATTTTGATTATATATGTAATTGACCATGCTAAATACGACAAAAGTGTCAGATTAGGGATAACAAAGAAGCTGCTGTAGTTAGTATAGATATACCATTTGTTATAACCAAATTTGGCTTTGGAATAGGTATTACATTAGAAAATATCGCATTGGGGAAGATTTTCCGATGAGTCTTTAGTAGCTCTACTAGTATTTTAATTATTAAGATTATTATTATTATTTTGTCAATTTTTCGCTGATATATGCACACAGCTGTCATTTCGATCTGTCATATAAGTTGTCACTTTGACAGATAATGCAAGTATATCGATAGTGGTACGTAATAACCTCCAAAGTGTAAGGCTTGACGCAAAAAGTTGTGTTATTATCTATATTCACATAGTGACAGGATTGCTAGCATTTTCTCTCCGAGAAATTTACTTCCTTAATAATATTACTTTATTAATATTAATGTTAATGTTTGATTCCATTGCGTTTTTTTGGAAAAAATCTCGACCTCTCCGATTTCGCTGAAATTTTGAATATATATGTACTTAACCATGATGAATACGATAAAAGTATCAGATTTGGGCTAAAGGTTTTTGTTTTGCCAAAAATATAAGTATAAGTATCAGCTAGCATCTCGAATCCTAATATTTTCTTCGGTGTTTTTATATTTTCAATTAGAAGGAGACATATGCCAAATCCAATTTATATATATTCTGAAAGCTGAGAAAATTTGCTACCGAGTAGTAGTGGGAAAGCCAGAAATTGCGCGTTTACTCTGATGGAATTATAGTGCGATTGGAGTCACATTCAATATGTACTTTTTGTGAGCGTCTTTTGGTACAGAAAACGGGCGATTCTCATTATTCTATTGCAAATAAAAAACTGCAATTGACAGATAAGATAATGCACTATTTAATAAACAATAATTTAACAGGTAATAATTATAATCGCCTGTTCCTCATTAATCATTCGTTCAAATCAAAACAGACTTTCATACATATTTAATAAAGAAACATTAACAATTTTCAACATCCGCCTTAATCGTGTAACATTAATATCCCGGCATAATTCAACCGAAAGTAAAAGCATGATTATCATTGAGACTATGCATGTGCATATTATGAATGTATGTATATACATTCGAAACAAATCGCATTTAAAATTATAAACAGATGATAGGGAAAACGTTTACAACACCGGTTATTTATCATAATAACGAACAATCCTATGCATACTGGGTGGTGATTTTCATACCGATCCGTCCTATGCAAATGGGAAAATATATCGCTTTCATTACTATGGGTTGGGCGCGATGCAGCAATGCACTTGTTAACGCTTTCGTTAGAGCACTTTAAATCATTCCCTTCGTACGCTTGCATTATCTCGTAGTACATACGATGGTGCGGCTATGGCGTCGATGACAACTCTAAGAATTTAATTAGACTTTTTAACGATAATGTACATCACGTAATAGTGTGAGAGATATTTAAATCGAATTCTATTGAGACTTAACCTAACTTAAGTTGGTACTATACAGCGTTAGTAAAAAGTCCCGGAACGGTCGAATAACTTTGTTATTAGAAAATTATGATTTCTGAAATTTGGTATGGGGGTATAGTTAATATAAATGCATTTTATGCGATACAGTTTATATTTTTTTCACTTCCGGTTTAATCGGCAATACGCCCAACTTTTTTTTTTAAACGGAACGCCCAGATTTTTTTAACACTTTTGAATGCAAGATAAAAAACTACGTTCAGGAAGTATTAAGATGTTTATTTTTATTCACAAGAAAACAGTTAAAAAATTAAAACAGTGTCCTAATACAGAAAAATCAAGATACCTGTCTATTCAGGTTGCGATTACAATAATTGTTCAAAATGCTCTCCATTTACAATTTGACAAAAATGTAAACGGTAGGTAAAATTTCTTATTGAATTTTGTATTTGTTCTGGAGTGATGCGATTGGCTTCTTGAACTATTCTCTCTTCCAATTGTTCAAGATTATGGGGACGATTTTTGTACACTTGACATTTCAAGTGAC
>SMLS01032404.1:0-11111 GCA_004785975.1 Popillia japonica | reverse complement strand
TTTTTTTCAATTAACTGGTTAAATAATCTTGTTAAGTGAGCTTTTGAGTAAATCTCTTCTCTTGTGATATTTTGTCTTAAAATTTTGCCCAATGCAATTTTACAGTCCAGACAGAAGATCTTTCCAACTTGTTAGTAAGCCATTAGCAATATTTTTCACATGGATTGGATTTCTCAATAGAAAACTGTTCACACAAATACCCAAAAAAGGAGGCTTCCACTGCTGCTGTGAAAGTATAGTCAATTTTTAAACAGGGTTGAGGGCAAGATCATTAACAGTTGAAGAAAAAGTGTTTAAGACAAGCTAATGTCGGAGGTTCCACCATTCATAAGATTGTTAGGCATGGTGAAGGATTCCACTGGCTACCTAATCAATTTTGTTGATTGTGAAAAGGATTTGCAACTTTTGGATGATTTCTGGATCAGTTGGTTACTTTTAAAGCAACTATATAGTTGGGTGCTTAATTGAAGAGAGCACATTGTAGGAGTTGTGTATTCTTCTTTGCGTTGACCTTACTGAAAACATTATATTTTGACTAATGTATGGGACTATATTTGGAAGTCACTCAAAACGTCCACCAAGAGTCAATTACTTTGAAGTGCAAAAAAGCAGGTTGACTATGATGTGGTCGTCGATTAATAAGGTTAGGATGCCATGTAACAAAGTGTTTGCGTCTTATGTGCTAAAATATTTAATTTGAAGTTCATTTCCATGTTTTGAATTGTTATGGACAAGGGTCCAGCCAACCTGATAACCTCTGACTCTTCTTCATTGCTCTAGCTCATAGCTAGCAATCTCACTCTAAAATCTTCCCTACGTTATTTGCCAAGAATTGGTCCAAAAGTCTTGGAAGAGGTTATAAATAATTTAACTTGAACTTGGCAAATACTAAATCTTCTAATTTCAGATCTTTGAAAGCAAATATTTTGTGACCTTTTTCTTCATGTATCATGTAGTCAGGGTTGCCTCCACCATGACCAGTATCCATCCAAAAATTAGTATTCTTTTGAGGAATAAAACTAGATCAAATTTTGTTTTTTAGGTTTTTGCTGCTGTCTGTTTTATAGTCTGTTTACGATAACACACGAGGCATGTCACAACCAGTTAAATAAAGATTTTTATGGGACTTTTTTCTATGCAAAGGAGCCTGTTCTGTGCGACGTTGCCATCTCGTGAGTATGAACTTAAACGTTAACGCGAATTGCACATTAATGAGCTATCATGACTTAATGCATAACCTATTAGAGAAATTATTGGACAATAATGCGTACCGCCATTCTGACGTGTATTCATGACGTGCCTCGTCTGTTATCGCAAACAGACTATAGTATCTTTTTAGCCCTTAATTCTTGTGTGTGCTTTTAATGCAGTCTTCTCTTTACCTGTTTTGGTCGTTTTTTGTCATGTTTGAGTAGAAAGGTGGAGGGAATTTTTCACCTAAGAAAGTTGACAGTAAAGACAGATAAATTTTAATATGAACTAACACTTTCACTACCCAAAGACAATTTGGGATTCTATTCTGCTTATTTAAAAACACTTGTTTACGTTAATTACACCTGTTAGTGTAACTATTTCCTTAATATAAGAGCTGCAAACTATAGAGTCATCCATGCGTATCGGCGCAATTACATATTTATGCGCAAAATTCATAACACGCAATCTAGACATCAGAGCTCCTCAGAGATTTTCCATTCTGCTGAGATGCAAATAACGAATGTGAAGGTTTAATAGATTTCGCCATTTGCTCTGCTGCTGATTATTATGCCAACGGTAAAATATTGATTCTGTTTTCGATTGCTTTTTTATTGTCAATTACATGTTAGACGATGTAATACTAGGTTAGCGGCGACGCTGAGCCACTATATTACTGTAATTTAACTGTAATATTAATGGAATCGTCGTAAACGTACGTGTCTAATGGCTACTGAAAGTAATAGCTAACGTTTGGTATGTAGCAAGCAAGTGTGAGCCAACCTTTTTTGCAATTATCTCCGAATAGTTCTAACGTGTTATTATAAGTTATATGTATTTGAATTCCGCAGCGTATAGATTTACTGGGAATTAATATTTTCTTTATGTAATAACAATAATAATAATTATAATAATAATAATAAATGAAATCAATTTTAGTGTTGTCCCGCATTTATAGAAGATGGCGCAAAATCTCTACCAGAAAGTGCTATAATTTTGTTGTCAGTTGGCATACACAGAATTGTTTTATCAATTGTAAAGTGAGAGAAATTGTAAAAGTTTTTAATCATCAAGAAGAATTGCATAGCAGTCTTGGACTAACTGGGACTACAGCTGAAGACCACATTTTGGCAGCAATTCGTTCAAGAGAACATGTGGATCATTGGGTACCTGATGATTTGGTGGAAAAACCAAGAGCTTAGGTAATAAAACCATTCAAAGTGGTTAACCATTTTCAGATGTTCATTACAGCGAATGTTAATTAAAGATTTGCACTTGATTTCTTACAAATCCAAGAACGGCAATTGCAATATTAGAAAAATTCCTGTGAACATCGAGATCCATATTGGTCTAAATCCAAACTATTCACCACCAATGGTGTGATGTGAGAACTGGATTCCTTGATGGGATCAAATTTTAGCAAACCGCAGATTTGATGCCCGTTATCTCTTCAACAAAGTAAAAGTTGAGGATTGGCAGAGATATAACCAAACGCTGATCACATACAACAAGAAGAAGATAAGCAAGGATGGAAGGCAAAACTTTTCCAGAATTTTTGCAAAAATGTCATGTCTACTCCAGCAGCAGAAAGGCTTCATAGAGCCATAGCAAAAAATAAATAGCTCCTTGACCCACACTTTCCTGCGCTAGCAGCTGGCAGATCTGGAAGATTCAATAATAAAGACTAGAAACCCCAAATACTGGGAGTACTGGGAACTTGCTACAAGGATCTAGACATGACAGCGCATGGATCGGGCGATAAAGGCGTTCCACCCTTATAAATCATCGGAAGATGATTTTCCCCATTCTCCCGCAGCAAGGGCTGGAAGAAGTAGCGCCCGGACATTGTAAGTCTAACAAAAAGGAGTCTGGGGTCTCAAAACTGGAGACAAAACTCGTCTTCATACCAGAAATAGGGAAAAAGGACGTGACCATCCCCCAAATCCTTGATAGCTTGACATCTTTGTAATTGAAAGCAATGGAGGTTATGAAGAAAGTTTAACTTCACAAAAGCAAGCACGCATACAGATTAGGCAGTTCGTCAGAGACGACTCTGCATGAATTAACTGGACTCAACCAGATGAAAAAGTAGCACCTATCTGTGCCTTCTTAGATATTTCAAGTACGTTAGATAACATGTCGCAAGACGCGTCAGACGACCACTACAAGCAAGAGAGTTGGGAAAAACAATACTTCGATGGATACACGGGATGCACTCCACAGGCACAGTTGAAGTAACAGTAAACGAACAAACCATGAACATCAGAACCAGTCAAGGTAGAGTTTCCTCGTCTTTGATGTGAAGACTAGTAGTAGATGAATTACTTAACAGGTTGGCAGATTTTAGGTGCACTCTATAGGATATGATAATGATATTGTTATAACAACAAAAGGCAAGGATGAAGGAATACTCTGTGGTCTGATACAAAGAACTTTTAAAATTACTAATGTAAGGTGCTGAGTAGTGGAAAAAAAATTTCTTACTAAGCTAAGCAACTCCCTAGAGGTAAATACCATTAAATGATACATGTATGGATGGTTCTAAAACTGATAAGGGAACATGTGCTAGAGTATCAGGACCAGCAACCAAACAAAAAAAAACAAGAAATGAGAACTAATCTTAACGTCTTCCAAGCAATGAATGAAATGAAATGTGCTCACCTGAATTTTGTCAGAAATTAATAGCATAATGGCATTAAGCTCTAACACCATCAGATCGAATTTGGTCTGGGAATGCTTAGGATAACTAAACAACCTGGGCATAGAAAACGGAGTTGCATTATGCTGGGTACCAAAACACACAAAAGCCTATACTTTAACTTAATTTTGCACAAAATTGCTGCCATTATTGTGGCATTGATCATATTGAACAACAAGAGTTTGTATGCTGTCGCCATAAAGGTCTGAAGCCTGATTTGACAGCCATTGATTCACGGTCGTTTTGAGGTTATCCTTGCCACCATAGCGCTTGCCTTCAAGATGCTTCTTCAAATTTAGAAACAGGTTGAGTTCAGAATTTATTGTTTCACTGCGAGATCAAAAGTTAGCAAGCAGCACACCCTTCCTGTTCTGGAAAGATGGACCGCGTTCGGAAAAAGCGTCGCCATCTTCTCGGAGAGCCAAACAACACTTAAAGCGATTAGTTTAGCAAGCGTTGACTCCAAACTGGTTTGGGACTGCATTAATGCCCTATACGAGGTGGGTTCCCAAAGGAAACTAATTTTGGCCTGAGTTCCCAGCCACGAGGGCATGAAGGGAAATGAGGCGACAGACGATCTGGCCAGACAAGGATCGTCGAGGCAATTCGTCGGGCCTGGCCCATCCTTCGGCACCTCCAAATCACAAATCAGAAAATCATCGCTTGGATACACAATAAGTCCAGGGATTGGTGGCAAAGATCACCTGGGCAAAGACAGGCAAAGGAGTTCCTAAAAGAACAAAAGCCTGAATTCACTAGAGACCTACTAAATAAAGACAGGAAAACCGTCAAAATGTTAGTAGGCCTGTTGACAGGTCACTGTAGACTAAATAGGCATATGTACAACATAGGCTTAGTGGAATATGCCATATGCAGATTCTGCAAGGAGGAGGAAGAAAGCCCAGTCCATATACTGTGCCACTGCGAAGACCTGGCAAAGACAAGGTTTCTTATTGTGGGCACAGAGTATCCCACAGCACAGAGCTACACACAGGAGCCGCTCTCAAGGACTTCAAGTCTCATAAAGAGGGCAAAGTTAGAGGGCGCCTTCTAGGATTACTGGGGATCACAATAGACCGGGAAAGAGGCCCCTAATCTAATCTAATCTAATCTAATCTTGGCTGAAATTGTCTGTTTGCATGTCCCACTCTTGAATGATGTTGAATACTACCATTCCATGGAATGCTGCTTCGATTCCGGCGTAATGTAGGCCAAGCACGTTTCAAAACCTGTGACAATTTGACAACCTTCGATAGCATAAGGCTCAAGGACGGTCGAAGAGCTGTCTAAACGCTTGTCAAAATTTTTGGTATCCATCTTGAGAACAGTTTCAGATAACGTGTGATCGTGAAGGGCCCGACGCTTTCATCTTTTCGTCAACTTTTTGCATCCAATCGTCAGTGATGTTCAGAAGGTCGCCCAGCTCGTTCCTTCTCATGACCAGTATTGCAGCCATCACCCATCATTGTTTTACGTCTTTAGCAGTATGGAAGCGTATAATAGCAGGTACTTCACAGGCGGCGTAATTCTCAATTGGTGATTAAATAACATTAACCAGTACGACTCCAGTAACAATTAATAAGTTGTGTACATTTCCCACAAACAATGTTCCAGTATTGTCGAACCTAATATTTGCGATTTCGTCAATTTTCTAGTGTATGTACTATCTAAAGGTCAGAGCTATAAACTAAAGCACCGCACAAATCGATAATTCAGTACCTCCACCTGTATTTCGTGGGAGAATCACCGAGAAATGTCAACAGCGATTCAGCGCATATGTAACTGCATAAAATATCATTAACGTAGCCAGGACTAAACGGAAACGATGTTTGTCGTCGCAAGAATGAAAATAGTACCGCAACGTCGCGGGCGTATTATGAGTTGCTACCATGCACCGGGATTTTAACTTCAGTATTTACATTGGAGTTATGGGGCCTTTGTGCGAAGTAATGCACCTGCTGCTGCTAGAGGACTGTTGCTCTCCTGCTACCGTCTGTACACTGACAAAATGTGTGCATATACCGCTTCCCCTTGCAATACATACTAGAGTGTATGTATGTATGTATGTACGTACACGTGTGTATACACACATTGGCCAATTCGCTTTAGTGTTGGCAAGCAAACAATTTTGAAGATGAACTTGTGTTCATGATGTTTGTAATGCCTTATTTAAACCAAAACAAGCAACTTAACTGTATAAACTCATGTGTGAGAATGGCTTTGTACGTGTACGAGCTGTAGCTCTAAGTTTTGGAACGTCTGGGAAGTGTATCGTGGGCGTTCTGCTTGTTTGTATACGTGTATAACATGCTTGAAGTAATTTACATTTTCAATGATAAAACGTAGATGTATAGTCGATTCCAGATTATAAGAAAGTAGCTTTTAATGTGTTTACACCTGCAAACGATTAATTCAGAATGTCTAGGTAAGTATCTCTGGTAGTGCCTCTTATGGGGTTGCCAAGTGATGCCATGGTTCAGAGGGTTCAGGAAGGCTTTAAATGAGGTTGGTTCCCAAAGAAAATTAACATTGGCCTGAGTTTCCAGCTACAAAGACAACGACGCAGCAGACGATCTGGCCAGACAAGATTCGTCAAGGACATTCGTTGGAGCTGCTCCTTCTTTCGGCACCACCAAATCACAAATCAAAAAATCCACGAACGAATGGATACTCAACAAGTCCACGGAATGGTGACAAAGATCACCAGGAAAAACAGGGAAAAGAGTTCCAAAAGGCACAGAGGCCTGAACTTTCTAGAAACCTACTGGTTAAAGAAAGGAAGATTGTCAAAATGATAGTAGGTCTTCTATATGCATAAATTAAACCTAGCAGTGGATGCTATCTGCAGATTCTGCAAGGAGATGGAAGAAATCCCAGTTCCTATGCCGTGCCTTTGCGAGGACCTGGCAAGGATAAGATTTGTAGTAGTGGGTGTAGAGAAACCCATAGCACATTAAGGAGCCACCCCCAAAGAGGATAAGCCTCACAAAAAAAGCAACAGCAAAGTTAGAGGGCGCCTTCTAAGAATTAAAGGGATCACAATAGATCTGGCACGATCGTGGTAAGGGAGGTCACTGGAACCACCCCAACCATAATCTGCAAACTAAGTAATCTATCCAATTCTAATCTACATCTTTGGTAAACGTTGGTATCTCAGATTAAATGACTCACAACCAACTTCTTTGAACATTTTGATCACTTTACTGCAGGTATATTGTAGCTATTAGCTTCTTTCATAATTCCAGTAACTTCTCGTTGCCCCTTTAGCTCTCCAAGCTTGTAGTCCCCTCCTAATTTGCGCTATCCCAATCTATTAAGTTTGCACATTTCCAGGTTGGCCAACCTGTTTGGTTTGAAGAAGTTAATTGAAGTTAAGCATCTGTACAGTCAAGTAAATTGGTACTATTTTGGCAAAATCTGGAGACTGAAGCCTAGAATGATCCTATTTATATAATCAAGTGTATGGTCACAAAAAATGCAAAAATGCATTGGAACTTGTCACCTTGCGGTAATAGACGCCCTGCTAGATGTGATCCTCTTGCACCTGCAGGTGACGAAGGAAAATATCAGACTGGAACAAAGCACAGACTCGGGAGATTTAGTGGATCGTCTATAGATTCTACACGAATAAAAGATGAGATAAGAGATGGCACTAAAGTTTGACTTTGTTAACAGTTTGATGCAAGAATTTAAGACAGCCAAACGTTGGAGTCCAAAGCCGAAACTAATAGAGAAGTGGAGGTAAACATCTTTGGGACGAGATTCAAGTATCGAAAAGTGTAGCTGTGAATATTAGAAAAGATGCTACCAAGGTGTACGAATGTACAGTTTATCAGATAGCCAAGCTCCATTAAAAGCTTTAAAGGGAAGGACGTTTTAGTCCAAGCTTTGGAACTGTTGACCATTAAACCTCTAGCACAAAGGAACATAGTTACTCTAATCTGGGTGCTAGGTCACTAGGGGTGTGACGACAGCAAGACTGCCAATAGTTTTGCATAACAAGTTCTCTCTTTTGATTCATTGCACCAGACCCATTCTGAGAATCCATTAGTTTTGCACATTTTTAAGTTGGCAAAACTGTTTGGCTTGCAGAACGTAAGAAAGGTATCAGCCTAGTAAAGCAAATTGGTGCCTTTTTGGCAAAATCTAGGGTCCTGATGCGTAAGACGATCCTTTTGGACCTACTTTTCTATAATCAGATGTATGACCACAGACGAATCGTTATATGGTGGCCAAAAATTAGAAAAAGAATAACAAGGATAAACTCTCCTGCAAAAGATACAGCGACTGGTTTACGTAGGAAATAAGGCTCAATTCGAACCTGTCCAACCATTGTACTGGAGATGCTTGCTAGATTTGATTGCCTTGCACCTGTAGGTGAAGAAGGAAAAGACGATGGCCCATCATTAGATGATCAGAAGACTTAGTGAGCCATCTTCAAATTCAACAACGATTGGGGAAGATGGCAAAACTAGCAAATCATATAACACCAACGCTGGATTTTGACAAGCAGTTTGAGGCGTTAATCCAAGACAACCAAATGAGAAAATCCAGCAAACCTAAACTACAGAACTCGTCTGTACGATGGTATAGAGACAGAGCCAAGACAGATACAGTTGCATTAAAAACTCTAAGGCCACATTTCGTTGAGTCGAAGCTAACTTGGGATTGTCTACTCATTCTCAAGGCTCTGCTAAACAGAAATACAGTTACTCTGATTTGGGTGCCAGACCCTGATTTGGGAGCTGTGAAGACAACGAGATTGCCGATGGTTTTGCAAAAGAAGGTGCGCCATCCTGATGTATTCTGTGGTCTTGCCAAAGTTTTAGCTCATTTCCAACAGTGGGAGATCGATCAAAAGGTCTTACGTTGGCCCAAAATTCCAAAACTAGGACAATCAAAACTGTTGACCATTTTTTAGCTGCTATGGCCAATCCCTGTTGGCCTTCACTAAAAGAATCGTCAACACCATCATGTCAAACAATGCTATACTTGATGGGTGGCCTTGATAGATTTGATTGCCTTGCACCTGTAGATGAAGAAGCAAAAGACGATGGCCCATCATTAGATGATCAGAAGACTTAGTGGGCCATCTTCAAATTCAACAACAATTGGGAAAGACGGCAAAACTAGCCGATCATATAACATCAAGACTGGATTTTGACAAGCAGTTTGAGGTGTTAATACAAGACAAACCAAATGAGAAAATCCAGCAAAACTCTAAGGCCACATTTCGTTGAGTCGAAGCTAACTTAGGATTGTCTACTCATTCCCAAGGCTCTGCTACAAAGAAATACAGTTACTCTAATTTTGGTGCCAGGCCCTGATTTGGGGACTGTGAAGACAACGAGATTGCCGATGGTTTTGCAAAAGAAGGTGCGCCGTCCTGATGTATTCTGTGGTCTTGCCAAAGTTTTGGCTCATTTCCAACAGTGGGAGATCGATCAAAAAATCTTGCGCTGGCCCAAAATTTCAAAACTAAGACAATCAAAAGTGTTGACCACTTTTTAGCTGCTATAGCCAATCCCTGTTGGCCTTCAATAAAATAATCGTCAACACCATCATGTCAAACAATACTATACTTGATGGGTGGCGCCATCAAGAGGCAAAGAATCATAACTTTGATGTTCAAGGACGCCCGAAAAAAATTTACAAGATTGTCTTAAATTTCTACAAAAAAAATCGAATTAAAACATTTAATTTATTACAACATACACAATTCTAAAACACATATTAGCCAAGACATTAACAATCTCGTCCTAAAATTAAGATAATCTAGCATAATTCCGTGCCTACGTTCGACTATTAATGCCTCCCGCTTTAGTCCATAATAACATCTTTTTTATCTGGAACTCAGTTTGTAAGTTGGTTCGCTCGACGCAATTATACCCATTACTACCGACTTTTCTCCGGCATTATTTCCTCTTCTCCGTCGGAGAACGGGTTATTATCTTTAGCCGGAGCCGCTACCCTTTATTAGTAAAATCCAGTTCCCGATCGAAACTGATCTTCTCTCCGACTCGGTCTCGGTTTATTTATGTAATTTTACGGCTGACCGCATCCATACAGTAATCACAGAACTAGAGGGATCTGGTTTGTTGACATTGTTGTGCTCGTCTTGTTCGAGGGGGGAATGTCTTGAAACACGATATTAGGTTGTATGCACTGTTGAATCGTTAAGTGTATATTTTTTTTGTATTGCGACGCGTTAAAGTGTAGTGCCAACTGTAAATAAATTAAATTTCCTAATTAGGTGCGTCATTTTTTTAAATGTCATTAAAAATCAGTGCAACCAACGACTAGAAAATAAAAATTCTGATATTGGCAAATCAAACATGTCAAGCTTTTAAACCCTTTACATAACCTCAATATCATACGTATCTATTTATGTGTATACAAGCAACAAGCTTGTTTGGAACCTTTTTCCGAACAGCTACATACTCTGTGGACTCCTAACATTATTAATACTTGTGCGTTTCGTGTACCAGATAAGTAGTACAGGCTCTAAAAAGGTCGACACACATGGATACATAAATCATCTACCGAGTTCCATATGCACTCCTTGCTATCTCGCACGGCTTTTACTAAATATTTTTCTCATACCTCCCTAATAGAACACTTGTTACTTTTTTTTTGTTTTTTCTTGTTGGTAATACCAGTTTTAAAACCTATGACATCTACGCTGTAGAAATGGTGAAAATGACAGCTTCTAGATAAGTGAATTTATTGAATTCTATAGCAAACGCACAAATGAAATGTTAATTTTAGTAAATTTTAATAATTAAACTAAACTAAAAATTTAAATATCTAATCTCAAGAAGTTTGACAATTAAAATTTTAAAAGTTCAATGACAAAAATGTGCCAAAATTACACTTAAATTGTTAAATATAATTTGACGTTTAACCGTCAAATATAATTAATTTGGACAATTAAATCGTCAATTTCGCAATTAAACGTCAATCTTAGAAAATTCAACACCAGAAAATAATTAATAGTTAAAATGCCAAATAGTGAGATTTACAGGGGAAATTGCTAACAAGATTGTCAATTTAAATGTCAAATATTGACCAACATAACATTTTAATGTCAAATATGACCAAGTTTAACAGCTAAAATGACAATATTTGCAAAGTACAGCGACTAAAGCGTCAAATATTGACAAATATAATGTTTAAAAAATCAGCTGTGGATAATTTTGACGTTTAATTGTCAAATATAAAT
>SMLS01032378.1:0-12205 GCA_004785975.1 Popillia japonica | reverse complement strand
CATATATTAAACTAATGGCATGTCTAGATATACTCCCTGCCAAAAGACGAAAGATATATATATGTACGTATGTGAAAAATTATAAATCTTACGGTACAAAGGTGATCCTTTGCATCTGTAGTCAGATCTATGGTCATATATGAATCATTACTATGGTGGCCAATAAATAAAAGAAAAACAAGGACAAGTTTTGTTGCGAAAAATGCAATGACAAGAATGAAGACCCAGTTAGATCTGATTCCCTTCCATCTGCATCTCAAATCTAATTTAATTTTTCGCTGATGTATGATTTTTACCATTTGTCTTCCTACATATTTCCTATGGAACTGTTATTCCAACTCTTTGAGACCAAATTGGACTATTATCATGTGGGAGTATAAATTTTCTCCAAAACTAAGCTCAATAGACGGCAGTAAGGATTCTTCCAAAAATCTCCGATACCTATACAATAGCAGTTCATCTGTCTTGCTCCACCAACTGCACAAGGTTGTATCTTACTCCACTTGTTGGTTGTATCTTTTACATATACTATTATGATGACAGCATCCAATCATAATTGGTATCAAACACTTGAAAGAAAAAGGATTAATTATTAATTTCAGCTACTAACCAGAATAATGAAGACCTCCAACAAAAACGATAATAAAAATTGCAGTAAATGGTATCAAAAACTAAAACAAACGTTTACCAGTAGAGAAGAAGAAATTTGACATATTTGGAACAAAACTTGCAGTATCCTCAACGATTCTAAAATGAATTTTCTCCAAGATAATTTGCTAATTGGTCGTCTTCCTATTAACTTCTTTTATTCTTGACGTTTACTTATTTATTTTGTCATTTTAAACACAAATTCCCCACACTAAAGCGTGTTTATCTAACTTTGCGCGCTCAGTATATATGTACTTCGGTAGACAGAATAAACTGACCCACTTTTTAGGAGTTTTTAAGCCTAAGAAGTACGAATTCGAATGTTTATTGAATTTAGAAAGTCGGCGCTGATATTTCCAAAGAAAGGATCCAAAAAACTTAGAAACAATGTCGAATCTTTAGGAAAAATTCGATTTTCTGGTAAGCACAAATATTATTTGCACAACCAATTTACGATTCAATCAGTTAAAGAACATCTTGGGCTTATTAAAGTGAATATTGGCAGCATGCTTGTCACAGTTGGTCACGACAAACAAGTGATTAAGAATGAACTGTTAAAAACTGCAGAATCACTACTATAACGTCATAATTTGGTGGAAGCAATTCAAAATATTTATTTCCATTAAAGCCACCGTCCCTAACGTATCACATTTAAATCTCCTAAAAACCCATACTGACAAATTACCCTAACACACTTGCTTAACACGTAGGAATATCATCATACGTACAATCATTGATAACTTGATGGTTCATTCAATGTAATATTTTTCGTCTATATTTTGGACCTTTATTTCCATCTACCCACGCGCAATATAACGGTCCAGATACCTTATTGGTTTTACAAAAAAGCCAGCTGTTGTTTGTCACGCCCATCAAAATATTTCTTTCTTTCGATTTATGACTCTCATATGTATGCGTTTGATCTACCGCAGCATAAAAAGAACCTTTATAAATACGAAAATGCCGTGTGCTGAATTAACTCCGATTCAAAGTTTGTGAAAACACGTACTTGTTGAATTTATTCGTAAAATTCCTTTTTTATCTAATAATAATAACTATTAACTGGCTAAAGTATAATTAATTTGTTAAATAGTATCTATTTAGGTATTATTATAAAATGTAAACGTTTCTCAGTTTACTATCTACAGGGAGCAGCAAAAGTATTCATACAGCTATGCAAATAAGGAATAAGTGTTTATAAAACTATGTTTACTGCTAATAGAAATATTTAACAGATGTCACCTGCCATACAAAGAAATAAAATGTACATAGTGTGATTGTTATGTTATTTATTGGATAAACATGCACTATAAACGCAACGCAAAAGTATTTATACAGCTATTTTAAATACAAAATACAAAGTGATGGCAAAATTTAAATATTTTGTAACACCACCTTTGGCATCGCTAACGGTCCTTAATCGTCTTGGCACGGACTTAACTAATTTGGCGGTATTATAGGTACAGCGGATCTATTTTGCACCACTCTTCTGTGACCCTGTTCTCCACGTCTCTTTTGCTTCTAATGTGATGTTTGTGTTAATGGTTCATGTCGAGAGACTGTGGAGGTGTTTCAAGAAATTTTGGAGTATTATATAATAACCATTCTTGTACAACTCGTGCAGAGTGTTTGAGGTCGTTATCTTGGTACAAGGAAAAGTCATCAGCAATTCGCAATTTCTGTGCACTTCTTTTAAGATTGGTTTTTAATACTTTCAAGTAAACAAAACTATCCACTATATCTACTTGGAAGAATAACCAAATTTCGTACCCAATTTGTACCCAATATTTACTTCAGTTCGTAAAAATAACTGTCTTCTAAAAGTCTGGAGAGGCATTAATGTATGTTGTTTGGCAAACACAAGACACTTTAGTCTCTTCACATTGTTAAGCAGTGAATTCTAACCTTTGCCAAGTAACACTTTTCGAACTGTATCTGTGCATACATGTTTACTAAATGTCAATTGAATAAATGAGGTCAATTTTATCGCACTAATTTTAGGATTTTTTCGTACCTGTCGTATGATCGCTTAACGCTCGCGCCCGGTAAGTTTCTTTGGTCTTCCACTTCTAGCTGCATTTGCCGTACTATCTTCTTAAAACACCTCCCCAGTCTCTCGACATGAACTCCATAGACAACCTATGGCATCACCTCAAACAACAGATCAGGCAACATCAAATTAGAAGCAAAAAAACTTGGAGAAAAGCGCAACTGCCACGAGATTTTGGTGGACCTGTAGATCTGCAGTATACCGCAAACTAGTTCAGTCCATGCCAAGACGATTGAGGGTCGTCGACGACCGTAATACGGAGAAACTGAAATTTTGCCATCACTTTGTTGTTTTGTATCTAAAATAGCTGTATGAATATTTTTGCGTTGCGTTTATAGTGGATGTTTATCCAATATAACAATCACATTATTTACATTTTGTTTGTTTGTATGGCAGGTGAATATTTGAAATAAATGTTCTACGTGACATCTGTTAAATATTTCTATTAGCAGTAAACATAGTTTTATAAACACGTAGGTATTCCTGATTTGCATAGCTGTATGAATACTTTTGCTGCTCACTGTATATGCATAATAATATGCTAATACCTATGCGTTAAATAAAAGGAAATAAAATTAGGACGCATTGCTTGTTTTATTGTTTGGTTCTGTGAAACATCTGCAATTTATTTGAATGGGTATAGTATTGACGGAACAAAGGTACACTTGTTTTAAAGCCGTATTTATATTTAATCGTATTCTCCGAATTTCTCTCGCGCCTTTTTAGGGAATATATACAATATTCTATTGTGATTTATAATATTATAACACCTACCTTATTTACGTTGGGTATTCAATTGTAAAACGTTAGTCAGATGTCCCTTTATGTCGATAATTTCCCAAAAAGAAGTTACTTGCAACATTTAAGAACGAACATGAATTCGAGATTTCGGTAAGCGCAAAAAACTAATATTTGCCGATGGATAACACTCATTGTGAGTGTAATTGGCATACCTATTAAATATGTAATTGATAAAGTACTTAAATAATGTTTTTTCTGCTACCTTATTTAAAAACAACGTTCTTAGATGAATTATTAAAAAACAAATCGATGGGTTTAAGAAAACGTTGTTTTATCGGTTATATTTTTTTTCAGATGTAACGTCAAACGATTTCTAATCCTTAAAAAACATTCTGTTTATTGCCAGCCGATAAGACCACCTGCATAAGAGCTCGCTACTCGGATTAAATTTTATTGGTCGTAGGCGGAGCAGGGGTGGTACCAATTGCATAAATTCCGAAAATATTAGTTTGCAACCAAATACACACGGTACGAAAGTTCTCCATAAAAATGAATCATCAAGTTATCAATGGTACAATTAGCTGACCTATCCAGGCAAAGCAGTTTTATCAAGTGCTGCGTCGGGTAGAACAATAAATCAGGCGATGTTCTGCAACAACATCTAGCCTGAATAATGTTCCAATTAAAGTTTATGTAGTGTAATTAACTGCCTAGACAATATTTGCCTGATATTATGCACAAGCCAATCGCAATTAAAATTTATGCGCCCTATTTTTAACCGTAACATCCTTTCGATACGGTCCTCATCCGAGTGCAGTAATATCGGAGTATTTATCCGTTTTATACCGCGATAATAATTAGTTTATTTCGCAGTCGGGGTGGTCCTGGCGGCGTGAATCATCCAATAACGCATTTATCGCGGCCGGTCGTAATGGTAAAGCACCGCAGCGAAATTGTAGTCCGTACAGAATTCGACGTAAATATTCCAGTGATATCGGCACTTATCCGCATGCAAATAGCAAGGTAATATGCAGACGCAGACACGGCGCAATGAAAAGACCGGGTCCCCGGTTTAAAAAGTGTGAAGCGTACGATTACGGCACCCGCCAGAATCCATGTCGCTGCATGTTGGCGCGCATTTACGATTCCGAACGCGGCCGGCGCGCACACAATAGAAATATTATTCATTGTATGTGTGTAGAAAATGAAAAAAAAAAATAAACTCCATAAATACCCGGCGGTGTGGTGATGGTAGGTGTGTTACGCTGAATAGCAACGTCGCATTGATTGTAGACAATGAGCCGGCGGGTCTGGTCTGGGTGGGGTATAAAACATCGTAAATTCCACGGGAAATAGATATCCGGAAATGCGCGTTACGTAATCGTGAAATGCAACGTTAAATCATCGCGGTTTAGCCGTTCGGAAGCTGAAGGAACGGGAAACTTACCGGGGGAGATGAATGAAACTGAAATACGTCTTGTAATATTAGGGAATTTTAGCGTTCGCATTTGTTGAGTAGCAGCGAATATTAGTCGAAGGAAAAAAAGGAGGGAGATTATTTGTAAAATGAGAAAAAGAGGAAAATTTTACGTTTACTGATTGATCTTCAAACCATTTCAAGCCATCCTTACTTCGTTGGAAATTGGAATTTACAAATGCCAATCAATTGACATAAAGAAATATCCATTTCCTTCCAACGTTGGCCAACCTTTTAAGTCTTCGTCTATGTCGTGCCCTTTTCCGGAATCAATTTGGCTATTGCCTCTTCCCATCACCTATGGTATCTACCTCCTTGTCTACACTTTTGGGCTTTCCTCTGGCACAATAGATACATCTTTCATGCGTCCTCTAATACTACCTTAATAGCATTCACAAGAAGAAGAGAATCCAGGCTCAAGACCTTGAAAATAGATGGAAAAACATATGTAGATTGGAAGAAGAAGGACTGGGCAATGATATTGAAGTACCTATCTAACAAAGCCAAACTAGTCTGGCCATCTAAGGATGAACCTATTTGCAAACTATGCAATGAGGAGAAGAAGACCAATCAACCCACTAAGAGAACTACTGCAATAAAATTTATGAATACAATAATCCATAGGTCACAGACTCGAATTCAGTGACTCATCAAATTAAACCAAATCAAGCTATTGAAGTGGTAGAAAGCCTTGTTTCTCTCCACATTTTAGTGAGAAGCATCGCCAAAAGGACCACACGCAGAATAATTGGGGACTGATTAGTTAAGACCATACTTCATGGTTAAGACCATACCTCCGCCTCCTGGAACTGACGACAGAGGAACAGGAGAGAGGAAGTTCATCTTTGTGAAAAGATTCACCGTCACAAAGCTTAATAATACCAACGCCATCAAATGGTACACTAACAGTACCAAAACTGCAGAGGAGAATAATACTGGAGAAGCTCAAAAGTGAAGTAGAGCAGAAACAATCCAAATACTGAGCGAATTTCCAGGGTCTGTTGTTGAAGTCCATAACCCTCTGTGTAGTTTTTTCATTTGTTTTCTGGCGAGTGCAAATCTGTTATTGTACAATCAATTTACGATTCAATCAAGGACATCTTGGGCTTGTTAAAATAGAAATGGGCATAGCATATTAGTCATAGTTGGCCACGACAAACAAGTGATTAAGACCGAACTGTCAATAACCTCTATAACGTCATAATTTGGTCTCCTGGAACTGACGAAAGAAGATTCGAGATGGTATCCCACAAAAGTTCAGCCTTTTGAAGAAATTTACCACCACAAAGCTTAGTAACAAGAGCAAATGGGACAAAGGCGCAATTTTGAAACGCAATAGCAACGCCATCAAAAGGTAGACTAATGGTACCAAAACTACAAAGGAGAATAATACTAGAGAAGCTCAAAAGTGAAGTAGATCAGAAACAATCCAAATACTGAGCGAACCTCCAGGGTCTGTTTCTGAAGTCCATATCCCTTTATGTAGCTTTTTCATTTGTTTTCTAGCGAGCGCAAATCTCTTATTGCACAATCAATTTACGATGCAATCAGTTAAAAGGCTTATTAAAGTAAATATAGGCAGCAAGCTTGTCACAGTTGGCCACGACGACAAACAACTGATTAAGAATGAACTGTCAACAATCTCTATAGCGTCATAATTTGGTCTCCTGGAACTAACGAAAGATGCTTCGAGATGGTATGCCACGAAAGTTCAGCCTTTTGAAGAAATTTACCACCACAAAGATAAGTAACAAAAGCGAATGGAACAAAAGCGCAATCTTGAAACTCAATAGCAACGCCATGAAATGATAGATTAATGGTACCAAAACTGCAAAGGAGAATAATACTGGAGAAGCTCAAAAGTGAAGTAGAGCAGCAAATATCCAAATACTGAGAGAACCTTCTGACGCAGTTTCTGAAGTCCATATCCATTTGTGTATCTTTTTCATTTATTTTCAATTTATAAAATTTAGAATTCACCAATGAGAACCGCAGAAATTCAAAACTGATTTCGAAATTGCAACTATGCAAGTTGTTCGTAATTTCCATTTTAACCAGAGTTTGTGGCGATAAATACAAAAGCTAGCTATAACGACACAATACAGATAAAACGAAGAAGTCCGCAAGCAAATGCGAATATAAGCGGCTTCTTCATACATGCTATTTTACGGTACTGAAGAGGGTTGGTTACAAATTATGGAAATCTGTCTAACTGATCCAGAAGTGTAATCTTTTAATGATTATTTTATGGATCACTGATCAGAAAATTTCACAATAGAAGACAATAGGAGGATTTGCTACAATGAAAAATACAGAACAAACCAAAGCTTTGGAAGTTTGCAACTTCCAAAATTATTGCAAGAAAATTGTAAAGATTTCAGTTACATATATTAAATTAATAGCACGTCTAGATATGCTCCCTGCCAAAAGACGAAAGATATAGATAGATAGATAGATAGATAGATGTATTTATTTGAGTTGCCAGCGTCATACAATTAAAAAAAAGTATACACTACAAACAACAAATATAGTCAAGAACACAAAACATCAATACAGAACAAAAAACTATATACAGGGTGGGGCACCACATTCCCGTCGGTTTATATACGAGAAATGGTAAAGTATTTTAAAAATATTTTTACTAAAGGTTGTGTAGGTTCATTAGGAGCACATTTTAAAATTATTTGGAAATATACAGGGTGTACAAAAAAAAGTTACGTACCAAAGTTATGAAAATTTAAATGGAACACCCTGTATATTCGTGCATATTTTGATACTGTAGGGTAAATAAAGGCTACTTACTGTTATATTCCCTATACCTAACTCAACCGGTTTTCGAGATATTTTAATATTGTTGAAAATGTAGATAAAAATTTAAGAGGCATTTCTGTTTTACATGATTGAGCTAAATATTTTAAATTGTGTTTATTGTTTATTCAAAGGATTAAACTTTATAACTAATTAAAGTTGATATCTAGAAATTATGTACGGTGTCTAAAAACAAGATTTCTTTTTGGTTGAGTGTTATAGGCAAGTAATTGTCTTATGTTAAATGGAACACCCTGTATTTATGACCACATTTAGATTCTAATTTCAATTGTTTTTAAAACTGTACTAGGGTTCCCTATACCCATCTCTTCTAGTTTTTTAGTAATTTACAGTTTTTGATTCTAAACATTAATTTCCTACCATTTAATTCTCAAAAGACGGAAATTGCTTGCTAGCATCAAGAATTTATGCTCAAAAATATCTTAACAGGCGTCATCCTGACAGGCGGTCATTAGAAAATTTATTGCAAGTTCTGCGAAAAACAGGAAGCGTGAGTTATAAGAAACCAGAAGGGCAGAGACCTGTTACGGGCAATGCACAAAATGAGTTTGTTGTTATCGCCTCTCTGGTAGAAATTCCACATACAAGTCAACGTAAAATAGGTGAAAACATTGGAATCAGGAGGCGAAGCGCTTGAAGAATTACGAAAAAAACACAATTTTTTCCCGTATCGTATTCAATTACACCAGGAACTTTTCGAGCCAGATTACGATCGACGAGTCGACTTTTGTTTGTGGGTTCTAGAAAGACTTAGTGATGACGAAAATTTCTTCGATTTTGTTCTTTTCTCGGATGAGTTGTCATTCCACAATAATGGATTAGTTAATAGTCACAATTTTCATTTCTACAGTGACGAAAATCCCCATCTTTTTAGAACTAGCGACAGGCAACATAGACGACGTGTCAATGTGTGGGGTAGAATAATTGGAACGCTGGTGATAGGTTCTTTCTTTTTTGATGGTCTCTTAAATGGCGCCATGTTTCTTCGACTTTTAAGAGAACATTTGCCTGTACTTTTGGAAGATGTACCACTTGATATTAGACAGAGGATGTGGTTACAATTAGATGGTGCGCCAGCACATTTTCATATTGACGTTAGAAATTAATTGGATAGGCAATATCCCAATAGGTTAATTGGACGCGGCGGCCCTCAGCATTGGCCAGCAAGATCCGCAGACCTAAGCCTTCTGGGGGTATATTAAAGATAGAGTGTACGGTATACCACCAACTACATCTGACTTTATGAGAGAACGAACAAGAATAGCGTTTCGTTCTATAGCACCAAAAATTTTAACCAAAGTGAAGCAGTCTTTTCAAGAGAAAATTCGTTTATACCTTAAAACTGATGGACATCATTTCGAGCATTTGTTAAAATACTAGTTTTTTTTACTGTTTAATGTTATTTGTTTAATAAAGTTTTATTTACTTAGTTAAGAGGTTTTTTCATTATTGTGAAACGAAACCAATCAAACAATTAGTTTAATAGGTATTTAGCCATTTGTTTCCATCAAAACCTACTTTTGAGAATTAAATGGTGGGAAATTAATGTTTAGAATCAAAAACTATAAATTACTAAAAAACTAGAAGAGATGGGTATAGGGAACCCTAGTACAGTTTTAAAAACAATTGAAAATAGAATCTAAATGTGTCATAAATACAGGGTGTTCCATTTAACATAAGACAATTACTTGCCTATAACACTCAACCAAAAAGAAATCTTGTTTTTAGACACCGTAAATAATTTCTAGATATCAACTTTAATTAGTTATAAAGTTTAATCCTTTGAATAAACAATAAACACAATTTAAAATATTTAGCTCAATCATGTAAAACAGAAATGCCTCTTAAATTTTTATCTACATTTCCAAAAATATTAAAATATCTCGAAAACCGGTTGAGTTAGGTATAGGGAATATAACAGTAAGTAGCCTTTATTTACCCTACAGTATCAAAATATGCACGAATATACAGGGTGTTCCATTTAAATTTTCATAACTTTGGTACGCAACTTTTTTTGGATCACCCTGTATATTTTCAAATAATTTTAAAATGTGCTCCTAATGAACCTACACAACCTTTAGTAAAAACATTTTTAAAATTCTTTGCCATTTCTCGTATATAAACCGACGGGAATGTGGTGCCCCACCCTGTATATATATATATATAAATATATGTACATACATGTCCGTAATAAAAGATGAAATATATAGGTATATATGAAAACATCATAAAAGAAAAAGACTCCTAAGCGAAGAACTCATCCAGTGTGTAGCAGCACTTAGCAACTAACAAATCTGTCAATCTACGCTTAAATTGTTTAACTGTAATTGCTGATTTTACCTCGATGGGAAGCACGTTGTACAGTTTACAGCCAACATTAAAAAAAGATTTTTCATATCTCGCAGTTCTATACGAGCCCGGGTGCAGAATGTGTTTAAACCGTGTAGGGTACTCATGGAGTAACTCAAACCTTTCAAAAAACGATTTATATTTATAAATGTACGAGCACAATTCTAAAATATATATTGAAGGTAAAGTTAGTATTTTCAATTTTTTGAACATATCTCTACACGACTCTCGAAAAGTAATGCCAGACAACACCCTAATAGCACTCTTCTGCAACACAAAAACCCGTTGCCAGTAACCACTACCCCACACAATAATGCCGTAGCGTAATTGAGAATAAAAACTGGCATAATACAAACTCAAAAGTACCCGTTGGCTGCAGTGTTTAGACATAAATCTAAGCGCATAACAAACCTTTCGCAGACGTTCACAAAGTAAGTCAATATGAGGCCCAAAAGTCAGGGTGGTATCAAATTGAACTCCCAACAGCCTAACATCATCCGCACGAGATATACCAGCTGGACCAGTGCAGTCCTTCTCTTTTAATTGAAAAAAATTATAATGGGTTTTTGTCTCATTTAAGCATAAATTATTTTTGTTAGACCAAACCTTAACTCTTTCATAAACATTACTGATTTGTTGACATAATAATTTTGAATCTTTTTCAGTAATAACGATAGTTGTATCATCCGCATAAAAACATAAATGAATATTATTACACTTACTAAGATAAAAACAAAGATCATTAATATAAACAGCAAATAAAAATGGCCCCAACACTGATCCTTGAGGTACCCCTTGAGCTAAATTAGCTATATCACTAGTTACTGAATTTCCTATTTTGACATATTGAGTTCTGTTTAAAAGATAAAATTTTATAAAGTCAAATGCGGTACCACGAATGCCGTAAACAAATAATTTATCCAGAATTATGGAGTGGTCAACAGTATCAAAGGCACGTGAATAATCAATAAACAGACCGGCAACATTTAGACCTTTGTCAAGACCATCAATCACCCGATAGTAAAAATCACAAAGTGCAGTCTCAACACTTTTATTAGGCAAATAGGCATGCTGGCAAGGCGCTAAAAGTTTATATTTTGAAAAGAAAGACAAAAGCTGTGCAGCAACAATTGATTCAATAACTTTGGAAATACTTGAAAGCAAACTAATAGCTCTATAGTTAGCAAATGAATTCTTATCTCCCTTTTTATACAAAGGTTTAACCACTGCCACTTTGAGCATACTCGGAAATTGCCCAAATTGAAATGATAAGTTAATAATATATGTTAATACATCGCATATGCAAAACTTAATACGTTTCAAAAGATTATTCGATATTTCATCAAACCCACATGATTCGGTTAATTTTAATTTACCTATTGTGTCCAAAACATCAAAACTTGTCACGGCAGAAAGAAAAAAAGAATTACTATTTAAAGGAATATTCTGTCTCATAAATTCAGAATCTATTGATTTACCAGTGGTTCTATTTTCAGTAAAGGCTACATTGAAACCATTTGCTATATCCCTGCTTGATAATTTCTTACCACTAATTGTCATCTCAATCTCACTATTATGCTTTGGCAACTTTCCTTGTAATTCTGATATTAAACGCCACATAGTCTTATTCTTATTAGAAGCACTATTTATTATAGTATCATTAAATTGTTTTCTTTCTGCTATTAACATTTGTTGGTATTTGTTATTTAAATTCGTACTCAATGTCTTGAACTCGGGGTACTTTCTAGCTAGCGCACCATATATATCAACTCTAAAATTCAGGTCGGTTGCCTCAGCTGACTTTTGAAACGATTTAGAATTATTTGAGTTTTGGCGAAATCGTTTCAACGGAAAACACAGATCAAAAAAATGTTTAAAGACATTAAAAAAGTTATGTATGTACATATGTGAAAAATTATAAATCTTACAGTACAAAGATGATCCTTTGCATCTGTAATCAGATCTATGGTCATATATGGATCATTACTACGGCGGCCAAGAAATCAAAGAAACCAAGGACAAGTTTGGTTGCAAAAAATGCAATCAGAAGAATGAAGACCCAGCTAGATCTGATTCCCTTCCATCTGCATCTCAAATCTAATTTAATTTTT
>SMLS01032361.1:0-17003 GCA_004785975.1 Popillia japonica | reverse complement strand
CCCCCCTTGGGTCCGTAGACCACTCTTACCCTACGCCATTTGACCGGTATGTATCCGCATACAATGCAAGCTTTGTAAATTTTACACAGATCAGGAACTAGCAGTTCTAATCTCATCTGAAGAAATGTCGGGTAGATGCCATCCGGACCTGGAGATGTGAATGGATTAAATTTCTTTTTTGCCCATCTTACTCTTTTTCTGTCGACAGCTGCCATTTATATTCTTTTTGCCTTATTGGCTTGAGTACTTGACTTGCCGACTCCTCGCAATACGTTAGTATAGCTGCCGCTTATACCCTAATACTTCCGTATTTTTTTGTGTCGATGTAGGTTCCATCGTCTTTTCTCTTGAAACCGACGTCTTTTTGAGCAAGTCCATCCTTAGCAAGGACTTTGTGGATTCTGCAACATGCGGGAGATTCTTGGATATCCTCACAGAACTTCCTCGAAGAGACTCTTTTTGCTTTTCGTATATTTTGAATACCCGTACTTGATACCTCTCCTGCTGAACTTATGCCATAAGGAAGATACAATAATGTATATCTACCAGATGGTACCTATACTGACAAACCTTATCAGAGCATGCAATTAAATATAAATAAATAGACACTAGTATAGAAAAAATGGCTTTATTAGGTCAGTTATTTATTTCAGCCAGAGATGAAAGTCAATTGTATCCGTTCGCATTCCCATCGCATATCGCACTACATACTTAATTTTGGTGAAATGAACCACATGACTTAATGAGATTTTTATAAAATACTGTTGGCATAAACTAGAATTAGTTCACTTGTTGACAAGATTTCTTAGAACGGCACAGAAGGAGAACGATTTTCTGACTACCTGAAATATAAATAATTACATATACGCATTGTAGATGCAATAAATATACATACATAAGTATATACTCACGGATTCGAACGCATCTACGTTTATATCCACTAAACCCGCCCCGGATAAGTACTGTTCACGTTGTGCTGCTACCATAATATAGAGAAGCGTCTTCTGATTTGATACTTTATTTTTGTACCAATAGGATACATAGATGGCGTCAGATACGTCAGAAAACTGAAATGCCGTAAATATCAAAATGATAGTTGTGGGAGATTATGTTAAAAATTAATTATTAAATAAAGGATCCTACTGTTAGGTAGGAAAACTTTTTTGTCTCTGAACATATAACGTTAACATGCCCTATGTTCAGTTTTAAAATGGACAAGTTAATGCATTGTAGACAAATGTACAATACAAGTCCATGCACTCTTTGGTAAAATAAACATTCAAGTACGTCAAGAGTTTATTTAAATAAACTAACTACATTATCACTTCGTTATTAAAATAGTTCTATCTGTGTATTATTATAAATTTTAGACTAGCTAGGTAGGTCGATTTGGCCCTATTGTTTGGCCACCACGCTTGCCTGACTTGTCGCCAAATGAACTTTTTCTTTGGGTTTATCTCAAGTCTAAAATTTATAATAATATACAGATAGAAGGTATTCAGGAACTAAGGGATCGCATAATCACATATTGTTTAGTCTGTATTATAAACTAAAAATATTATTAGATGCGTCATTTGTTTGTCACCGGGTCAGAAACTATGGCTTTGGCACTAATGTTATTTACAACCACAGTAGTATTTTTCTGCTCGATTTTCAACAAAATTAAACGTATTAATCTTGTATTGTGTTTAATTGAACTATTTTAATAACGAAGTGATAATCTAGTTCATCTATTCAAATAAAATCTTCTCGTACTTGACTGTTTACTTTTCAAAGTGTGCATTGACTTGCATTGTGCAATTGTCTACAATGCATTGCCTTTTTCTATTTTGAAACTGAACATTGGGCATTTTAACGCTATATGTTCGGGGATAACAAAACTCGCAGTTGAGGGCGATTCTACTTACTTCAAATGCAACTTGTTCAGCTGGAAATGCGTATAATGCAAATTGTCCGACCAATATCACTATGGAGATGGATTTTGCTACGTAATTGATAAAATTCGTGTGCCTATATTAGTAAAAGTAGTTAATTAGTGTATTATTACTAGTGTATCCGTAGAACATGAAATAAATAAATTTAGCACTTTTAAAGAAGAGTCAATTTAATATAAATAATTTTATTTTGTTTTGCAAAACTATCAAGACATGTTTAGGATTGTCGATGAGAATCTGCTACTTCCCATTGCCAAGTAGCAGAAAAGACTTATTGTGATTGATTGTGTTGAACCAATTGTCCAAACAATATCATTATATTATTAAATTCTTTCAAATTATAGGGGCCTCTCTAATTTTTTTAAATTACAGTATCATTCTTTTCTGGAGTCTTTATATTTTAGACAAAACAAACTGTTGCAGCAAGATGTCTTTGCAGAAAATACTGAGGAGGCATTTCCTTTGTACAGCTGAGAGAGTCGAAAAGGAAAAGTCATTGTCCAACACTTACCAGAGAAATAATAAGGAGCAGCAGATAAAGAGCAAATAAAACGATGGTAGGGCAGTTAAGTTAAGAAGAAGCATTGAAGTAAGCATTACGTATGATTTAAACGGTTTGCACATGAAAAGCAGCAAGAATAAAGCAACTAATTTTATTTCATTATGAGACATAAATTTCAGAAAAAGCTATGGGTATGTAGACTTTTGTAACATTCACAGAAAGATCGGTCGAATCTTTGATAAAAATATGGAAAATTTTCTAGCAATAGAAACTTGTAAACGCAACAATTGCGTTCAAAAGCTCAATGACCATTTTGGTTAGGTACTGTATCAAAATGTAGAAGTTGTCATACTTCCCAGTTTTAATTATCGTTGATTGGCTTTTGCCAAGGGTTGCTGCTTACTCAATTCTCATTTCTGCCCCCGATGATACGTTTACATACAAGAAGTAGTAGTACTGGCCCTTATATCGTTATGGCATCCTTTTTTCTGATGATGTGAATTATTGTACTTTACAATCACAATGTGAAGTACAACCTGATCTGAGTTGGATCCTCTAGTTATCTTTAGTTTAACTAGCGTGATTGTATGGTCGGTGTAAACTAAGGACATTAGATAGCGCAACCGAAAAAGACAGCCAAAGCTAAGTCACACCAACGCATCGACCACGAAGATCGCTCAGCAAGGAGATGAAGCAATTTGGAAAACTGTTTTGTCAGTAGACCTAACTCCTCAATCAAGTGGACATAACAAAGAAGAATTGAGCGTAATTTTCGGATAATTTTCGTTAAAAAATCTTGGTAGACTGATACAAATTTTGGACAAATTACACCAAACAGTCACACACTCTCTATGCAGACACTGCTGATGAAGGTCTCTGCGATTCTTGCCACTCCTATATCAAATGTTTTGGTTATTCTCGCAGCTTGAAAGATAAAAACGAAGCTTATCAATGAAGGATACAAGGAGGTCTTTTAGCATATTGATGTAGTTAGTTTTTGCACCACTGCACCAATTTTGTTTGCGATTGAAGAATTTGCATGCCATTGAGTTATTTTTGATTTAATGAATGTTCGATAGTATTTCTCCTAAGTTGATGCAAATAGCTTTAGTCCTGATACTTTTTAGATGATGTTCCCAAGTGTGAAGCTAAAAACAATCAAGCCGTGCGCAGATTTATCGAATAGCGGGTTTCCTTATACTATTTATCAAAAAATTTGTCACTAAAGCCGGACATTTAACGTGGTTAATGAAAATGAGGTAGCCCTTTGTAAAAAGAAATAAGAAACACTGGACACTTGAAATAATGTCTTTATATCTAAGCCTCTGCTACACATAGATATATATGTATGTACACTTTCCGTCAGAATTAATGTCGTCGTCTATAGCGCAGTGTTTATCAAAACTACTCACCATCAGGCCAAGCAAGCATTCGGCCGGCATCGGCTTCTGTTGGTATGTGATTTATTAGGGTATTAGTATTTAAAACACCGGGCAATTGTGTGGATCAGGTAGGAGTATTGAAATTGTTTCTTGAAAATGTATATATCGAAATTTAAATATGCTTTAAATAGCTTTTTCACAGGGAGGTGATTGGCAAGGCCATATTTACGCTTAACAGTAGGTAATTAAGTAATTGTATAGATGACAAATAAGGCTGTATTAATAACTTTCTTTGCATTGCAAACTATTTGAAAAAATGATGTTGATATGCGTATGAAGTTTAATATTGCCATTAAATTTTGTGTAATTAATTTGATTATACTTACTTTAAAAATATAGAGAGAAAAAAAACAAGAATAATTTATAAATTCACTATGGCTTCAAGTAACATTAATTATGGTTTTATAAATACTAGTAAATTTTGATTAAAATTTGAAATAATGTTGTATCACTACCAGTAGAATTGTTGTTTGTATAATAATAAAAACAATATATTGTTACGTAAAGTTAGCAAGTCATTATATAAACAAGAGCCCAAATTTATGCAGAGGCAAAATCGAACAAGACAAAAAGCACTTTGTGGGAAAATAAAAAACTAACTAGGAATATCAGCCAAGCTTTCGCGGATAGAAGTTTACAAAGGAACTCAACGTTTTGATTCTATTGAATAGGTTATTTAATTTTTCAAGTATATCAAATTAAAGAAAAAAGGTAAGGTAGCAGAAGTTGGATGGATTTAGTTAAATGGAGTTATATTAATTACTTACTTTAGTACTATAGTAAATCATACCTTTGTAGTATATATTTGGGTTTGAATTTTTAAATCTCCCGCGTTGGGAGGAACCTGCTTTAAAAATGTTGGGAGAATAGAGAAAAATAGAGTTACTTTGCAAATTTACTATATATAGCTTCAAAAAAATTAATTATTGGGATAGTTTATTAATAACATTAATGTTTAGATGGCGATTTTAAAAACGTTTGCCAATAACTATTTACCATTGTAATAAAATTGTTGTTGGTAAGAAGATAATAGCAATATTCGGTTTCTATATTATTTATTTAAAGGGACATGCTTACTTGGAGTCAACAATAAAATAAAAGTTAAAGAAACACAAAAATTATTTATTAATTTATAAAATATTTAAAAAAATTAATGTAGTCGAATATAATGATGAATAATGATCCATATATGTGCATGGTAGTGTCTAATTGAAAGTGTAATAAATTTCGTAACCTTAATAGTTTTTCTAATTTAGTGTGTAGCTGCAGTTTTCTAACAAAATGTCGGTGTTTATTATTAATTGTTCTTTATATATAATATAATAAGCAATAAAAACGATGCTTTCCACCGTTGCATTTAAATTTTGTGTATTAACAGTATTTCAAAATGACATCTGTAAATTAAAGTAACCTATGTATGATAACAACTTTTTATATATTTATACAGGGTGTTTGTTCATTCCTTGTTTTAATTTAAACAGTATGTACATATACGTACGTGAAATATTTTAAGATCCGTAAAAAATTTTAAAAAAATAGTGTTTAATTTTTTTGAAAAAGTCAACGTTTTTATGTTAGATAGTACCTACACATTGGGATGCCGATTGAAAGTAATACATTAATAGAAATTGCTGTTTAGTTATTTTAAACACAGTCCAGTGACCTGTATAAAAATGTCTGTGTTGGCATTTTGTAGTATGAGAGTGGTCATTCATAAAACAATAACGTCGTATTTACACGCTAACAGATGTGCGATAACCCATAAGCATGGTTTAAAGGTCCATTGTGTATTGTTGTCCATTATGTACAGACAATCACCAATAATAAAGAAAATATCAACTCACTTTGTTTGCAAAATATCCTTAAAATTGATTGCACGATCATAACAATTGTTCAAAATTACCACCATTCTCTTGAATACATAGTCCGGCACGACGGATAAGTGACTCACATACATTTTCACACAAATTACGTTGACGTATTTATATGGTCTGTTTCAATAATAATACGTTCACGCAATTCGTCAATATCGTTGACTTGTGTTCTATAGACTCGGTCACTCAAACATCCCCATAGAAAGAAATCAACCGGATTTAAGTCTGGCGAACGTGGAGGCCAGTGCACCACGACCTATACAACGAATATCACTGAACAATCAGCTGTAAATATCGTCATATTTTTACGACATAAACACAGCTGCTCCTAGCGTCTTCCAATTCGTTTGATTGTTTACAATATCAGCATTTGTTCTCAATACAGTCGAGGGTATATTTACGTAGAAGATACACACGCACACACTTGCACTATGTATAGAGACCGCCTTAAAAACATTTTTCGATATTTTCTTTATTTTTTTCGCGCTTATTTGAAAACTTTTTCAACACGAATTTTTGCCGATACATTCTACATGTTGGGAAATTAATGCTCTTAAAATTAGGAAAGCGAATGACCAAACACCCTGTATAGGTATATGTATACATTTTCAACACATAATTTCAATTCTCGTACTTGATCCACACAATTGTCCGGTGTTTTAAATTACCCCAATAAATCTCCTACCTACAGAAACCGATGCCGACCGAAGACGTACTTGGTCAAACGGTGAGCAGTTTTGAGAAACACTGCGCTGTAGACGACGACATTAATTCTGACGGAAGGTGTACATACATATGTATAGTTCTATGACTCATGCAAATATACATACCAATGGCAGTGCGGTAGAATTAGCATGAATGCTAGTCCTTGTTTAGAAAGGGAATATGACATATTGCACCCTGTATATGCTGTTAATAAAAGCAATTCCGATCAAAAAAGAACTAGTGCAACCTTGAGTTAGTGGGTGTAGAGGAACAAAAAAACCCTACAGAAGAGATACCGAGAGCCATAAATTCCTATCAAAATCCGACCTAATGACACATGTGTAGTAGCACAAGTCTGTGCAGAATTAGGGGGCAAAAAGTACGTAACCAAGGCGTCTGTTTCACAGGTTAAGATACAAAAACTTGGACGCAGCGATGAAGACAGAAATGACCAAGAGGAACTGGAGGGATTTCGGATGGATAGCTTCGAAGAGAAAGGAGACCAAGATGCAGCAAGATGCAAATAAACAGGCTGAATTTTGAGAGGAAATGGATCTGGCAATCTCGGAGGCGACAAATTCCAGATTCGCTGAGGAGTAGGATAATATCGTATTAGCTTAAGTGATCTATTAGTACACAGTTTTTGTTTTTGTAGTGTTATCAAACGAACCTTTGGGACTCTTTTCAAAGATTACACATTTTGCATTGAAAACAAGAAATGTGGTGGAGGGCATATTATATAGTATTACAGAAACGCAGAAGAGTTGTGTTCCGAGATCTGCCAACATAATGTAGTACAGAGGAATTGAAACCCATTAAAAATATCTGCATACAGGCTGATGCAAATTAAGTTTGCAACATTGTTATCTCTCTTGTTATTGATTCTAGAAAGTAGGTTAAATTAGCAAAGTATTAGTGTTTTTAACGTTGATTAACATGCAGTTTATGAAAAAATTGAATAACGCATTTTCGAGAAGTACAATAGCGTGAGTTTTTTTTTATCTCTGAACATATAACGTTACCATTCCCTATGTTCAATTATAAAATGGACAAGTCAATGCACTCTTTGAAAAATAAACATTCAAATACGTCCAGACGTCAAAATTTTATTAAAATAAATTAACTAGATTGTCACTTCATTATAAAATAGTTCAATTGAACACAATACAAGATTAATACGTTTAATTTCGTTGAAAATCAAACAAAAAAATACTACTGTGGTTGTGAATAGTGCCAAAGCCATCGTTTTTAAAGCAGCTACAATCAAAGGACACATCGAATAATATTTTTAGGTTATAATACAGATTATAATTTATTTCAGTACATCCAAGGTGAAATTATAGTTACATTTTTTTAGTTATTGAGTGCACTTAATATCCATTTTAATCATCAGATATTAAATCATTTAGAAATACAAGTTTAAGGAAAAAACTGGCTTGATGCACTTTATCTGTGCGATGCTAATTTTGAAATTATGTACAACAACACGCAAACAGAACTATCGGGCAAATGAAAACATTTCAAAGTAATTGTTCGAAGTGATCACTTACACGTTCTAAACAATATTACTATTTGAATGTAGATTTTACACGTATACGTATCAAAATGGCTAAACGTAAATATCTAACTGCGGAAGAACTTACGAGAGCTTTAGAAGATAGTGATGATGAGAATTATATATTCAGCGACAATGACGACGAAGACGGGGATTTTGCTGTAGATAATGCATCTGATAGTGAAGATGATGATCAAGTATGTAGCGATAATGAAGACGAGGAAGGATCAAATAATAGTAATTATAATACTCCTATTATTGAATACGTGAGTAAAGATCAATCAATCAATCAATCAAAGATGGAACAAAATGGAACCGGGAAAAGCAGGAAAAACTTCACATCATAACATAATTCGTGGAAGTACCTATTCATAAAGTGGTTCTTCCTCCAGAGAAAGTAATTGAAGACCCGATTAACAGCTTCAATTTATTCTGTGACAGAAGTGTACTAGAACTCAACATACCAATTCTGAAACTTATAGAATACTGCAAAATAAATGGAAACCAATCGATTCGATTGAACTACAAGCGTTTTTAGGATTATGGCTAACCGTCAGTGTCAATAAACAAAGTAATGTAGATTTTAGAGAGTACCGGAACCCTATATTTGGTAATGCGATTTTTCGTGCCACTATGGGTAAAAATATATACGCGTCGATATCACGCTTTTTACGGTTTGACGATAGAATCACCAGGACTGTGCGCAAATCAAAAGACAAACTGGCTCCTATCAGAGAAGTGTGGGAAGATATAAATTGCACACTAAACAAATTTTACCTGCCCGGAGAGAATCTTACAATTGATGAACAACTAGTTCCTTTTCGTGGGCGAGTAGCTTTCAAGCAATACTTACCTTCTAAACCTGATAAGTATGGAATGAAGATATGGTGGATTTGTGATAGTAAGTCAAGCTATCCCCTGCCGGGAATACCATACCTTGGAAAAGATGGGGAAAACATGGCAGAAAATTTAGCTTTTACTGTAGTCACTTGTCAATTGTGTGAACCATACCATCGAATGAACAGAAATGTGACATTTGATAATTATTTCACGAGTTTGGAAGTTGCAAAATCGTTATATGTTAATGGTCTAACGATGATTGGTACTATGAGGAAAAACAATGCATACCTCAAGAGTTTCGACCTAGTAGAAGCCGCAGCGTTGGTACCAACATATTTGGGACAAAATATAACATTAGTCTACTACGTACCACGCAAATATCGAGCTGTCATTTTCCTTTCTACTATGCACCATACTAACAAAGTAGATAGTGAAAAGGATAAATCAGAGGTAAACTTATACTATAACGAAACGAAAAGTGGCGTGGATACGCTTGATCAAATGGTGCATGAATACACACACCGACATAAAACCAATAGGTGGCCAATAGCATTTTTCCAGAATATTATTGATGTTGTTGGAATTGCATCACGGAAAAATTTGGAAGGCCGCTGTGGTTTGTGGATTATTTGCACAGAGCTGCGACTTAAGGAAACCCCACAAGAAACTGTCTAATGGTGTTAAATTGCACGATCTCGGTGGCCTGTTTACATCACCTCTACGTGAGGTGACCTTCCCCTGAAATCGCTCGTGCAGAATGTCAAATATGGCGGGAGCTGCGTGACACGTAGCGCCGTTCTGTTGAAATCATATGTCACTGAGATCCCTATCATCCAATTCAGGCCAAAAGAAGTTCGTAATCATCGAGTTATAGCGCTCGCCGTTGACAGTGATGGCCTGGTCAACGTCGTTCTGAAAGAAATATGGACCGATGACGCCGCGAGCCCAAAATCCAAGAAAAGAGTGACTTTTTCGGGATCCATTGGACGTTCTTGTATCTCTTGTGGATTGGTATCGTCCCAAATTCAACAATTTTGTTTGTTGCAGTACCCATTCATCGAGCAATGAGCCTCATCGCTGAAGATGATTTTTTGATGAAAATTAGGATCAGTTTCCAACTGTTCCAGAGCCCAATCAGCGAACACATGTCGCTGTCTATGGTCACTTACCTTCAGCTCTTGTGTCAGTTGAATTTTGTAAGGGTGCAAGTTGAAGCCACGACGCAAAATTCACCAAGTTGTGGTCTGCGAAAGGCCAAATTCTTGTGAGCGACGCGGAATCGACTGTCTCGGATTCTCCTGCACACTTGATGATCTTGTATTTCATCGTCCTACGGGGGTTGCATCCTTGTCGTCCAACCGGTTTATCATGGTTAAAGATCGTCATTTGCGCGTGCAATTTTAATTTGTAATGTTAAATTTTAATTATCACAATTTTAACATGTATCACAAGTAACTCTACAATCATCCTGCGTTCTATAGTAGTTTAATGAGGTATTTTGTCTCAATGAGTTTAAAAATGTTGTGCCTTGATAAAGCACTAAACACAGTGCGAAATATTGGCTAAAAAAATAGAAAACTCAATTTAAAGTTTGGTTTCATTTGCTGGATTCCCCGATAACCCTTTTTTTCGGTATTTTTATGTATACATATATTGCTAATTGAACCTACTTTCTAGAATCAATAATAACAGAGATAGCAATGGTGCGCACTTAATTTGAATCAGCCTGTAGATGTATACATATGTATGTCTATTTGCAAAATTAAACAATTTTTGTATTTCTTGGCACAACATTCTCTTCTACAACTTAAAACTAAAAAAGATATTTTACTCAAAACCTCACCTGAGCATTACTTCGAAAAGCATACTACATGCAGATATTAAAGAACCAAAATAATGAAACAACAACATTATTGAATAGATAGTCTTCATTCGAAAAAAAATTCTGGAATAAAATCACGAATTATTCGCTAAATAATTCATCACTGAAAAGTACTTACGATAATAAGAATTGATGATGTTGCACGCAGTAGTTTAATTTCATCTTAGTGTCTTCATCACGTGTTTTCAATATTTCCTTTATTTTCTGTTTAAATAATCTTAATTGCAGCACAACATGTATGCAGATTGCAAAATATATAAAATCATATCCGATCACGATTGGCATTGCTATACTGAAGCAATAATATTGTGCCGCTAAAATAACAGCATCCAGAACGTATGAAGCAGGCACTAGAGTTTCTAGTATAAGCCCTTTGTTTGCGGCTAGAAATGGTTTTAATATGTAAGCATACTCTCCAAGGACGCATACAGTTAGCACTATTGTTTGGATATATTTAATGGTTTTATAAAATCTTTCAATTTTTTGCGCAGTTTCTTTGTTGAACCGGCGATAATTCCAAAATCTGCCAGCAATATCTTTGAGTAACATCTCAATGATCGGTTTATAATACAACAGTAGCATATATATTTTAATAAAGTCTGAAAATCTATTGCTAGAATGGAATATTATTAACGATTGAGATGCTTACGTGAGCAATTATTAAAAAAGCTTGAAGTGTTGGAACGTATAATTCTTCTCCGACGTAAAAGAAATTTGCAAAAATAAACGTCAATGTTAACGTGTATACGCAGGAATTGAAAATACGAAAAATTAATAATTTCCGCGAAGATTTGTGTTTAGTTTCGCCGATTATCTGGTACAAATCTACGACCCTATCGATGATGTTAATTTTGGGTAGTTCTTCCATCGTAACGTCTCGTAGAACAGTTTGGCAATAACTGAGAAGACCAGAATTGATTGTCGTATGTGGGACGTCCAAGAATGAACGAGCAGATTTCTTAACTTAAGCAATTTATTTAATAACGGGGTGCATAATTGTATCAGTTGGAATAATAGGGCAGGTAGAAGGGGATTCTTTAAGTTCTATTGCGAGGCGGTTAAATGCAAGATATAAATCCCTTCGTCTTTCGGTTCTTCGAATAATTGTGGGAGACTTTATCGAAGGGGCTTTCGTAAATTTTGCTAAGAGAATACGGAAACATAATGTTGGTTTGTTTTCATAGAATGATATTATTAAGAAATACTTCAACAAAGCTTGGCTAGAATTTTATAACAAATATAGAATAATAATGAATAATGTTTTGTTGCTGTAAATGCTTATACAGATACAGGGTTTTCCACGTAACCGTGTTCTGTACCGGCAGCGTCTGCAGATTTAGGGATATCATGTACATCGATACTTAGCATTTTAAGGAAAAATAAAATGCATCCTTATTCTTTTCAATCGGTTCAGGCTTTTCGTCCAGGGGATCAAGATAGAAGAATCCAGTTTTGTAAGTTCATTTTAACGAAAACACAAGAAGATCCCAATTTTCTATCTAAAATTATCTGGACAGATGAGTCGAAATTTAGCCGTGAAGGGATTATTAATAGAAGAAATTGTCATCATTGGGCGCAACAAAATCCACATGTTGTTAGAGAAGCAAATTTTCAAGACACTTTTAGCTTCAATGTTTTCGCAATGATTGTACACAATCCGCGTTGCATACGAAATATACCTATAACGAACATTTAACAAGCATCCGGTATATACAACTGCTAAGGGAAGTACTGGTGGCATTTTTGAATAGCTTACCATGGAAGTATATCAAGAAGTAACCCATATTTTTGAGGATAGGTGGATCGGTCGAAATGGACCTTGGTGCAGGCCACCCAGATCCCCCGATTTGATTCTGCTTGATTTTTATTTATGGGGTGAAATAAAAAATGAAGTTTACGCGTCTCCTGTGCAAAATAGAGAAGACCTTATAAATAGAGTACGGGACAGTTTTCGAAACTTGAACGCGGACAATATAAGAAAAGCCACTACAACAGAGTTACGAAGAAGAATTACGCTCTGCTTAGATCGGAACGGAGATCATTTTGAACATTTATAGTATATAATTGGGAACGCATTGTTAACATTAATTTGTTGTTTTTATTTAATTTTCTTTCTTTTTGATGTTGTTGTTAATGTATATTTGTTATTTTGTTTAATAAATGCAAATTAATACAATTTGTCTAATTCCAAAACTATTTAGAATTTATTTTCCGAGGCTCACTACTAATAATGTTCAATTTAAAAAAATAATTGCCAATGACTCTAAAACTATGACAGATAGACATAGGGACACCTACAGCTGTTCGATGCATAATATTTATCTACTTAGTATGGTGTATTCACATACAGGCTGTTCCATTTAAAAAAATCGATTTTTCCTTATTTAAAAATTACTTAAATAATCATCAAATTCAGAACACCCTGTAAGAGATTTATTGACTAATTAGACGTTAAACAGTCTCTTCTACCTTTCTCCGCCTCCAGCAGAAATATGAAACAATTCGGTTCATTCACGGCTTAGATATACGATTTTAAAAGATCATTGGAAAAATCCAGAAATTTCCCAAAAATCAAAATAATTCAAAAACGGTTAATTTTTGACATAAGGAACCTTAATACAAAATGTTATAACACTTCACAAGGAATCTAAAAAGGCAATAAAAAATATGACATTTGATTTGAAATATCAAAGTTGGTTATGATTTCCGGTATAACCGGAAGTGGTTCATGAGTATAAACATTTTATTTTGACTCACCAAGTAGCAATATTACGCTTTACAAATTTTCAGAACTGCCTAAGACGTTAACACAGAATACTTCTAACGAACGGGTTACGTGGAAAACCCTGTATTGCGATATAAGCATTGTCAAACATAATATTAGTGAGAGTCCAAACAATAAATATGTATACACAAAATAATTACGATAATAACAATAAAAAATTGCTGCAAACACTTAGCACAAGTCAGGAAAGCTAATTATCAAGCCAACATTATAGGGATACATCGAAGAATTCCTCATACGAGTAGAAACATTTATCAAGGTAATAACTCTTTTAGGGCGTTCTTGTATTGATTAAAAGTAGATTGGCTTTTTATGCAGCCCGGTAGTTTATTATAGACTGTTATTGCACGATAATTCGGCGTTCTTTAGAATAGTGCCGTTCTGTCATGTGGGTATACACATATCATTGGCACCTCGTAACTTCATTTTATAATATACAGTGTGTCCATTTACGACCGCGGTCTTTGATTGTAGCTATATCGTTAACTCAATAGAAATTCTGATAGACGGTATGTTAATGAGGATAAAAGAACCACATTTTAAACTTAATTTGACATATAAAGGGTGTCCCAAAAAACCGTACAACGTAATTGTTTTTTTTTTTTGTAAATTGAATGACCTACTTATTTCTATTGAACTGAGTGTACTTTCAGATGCTTTGTTTACCCATAAAATAATTTTGCTTTAAAATGCGACGTTGCCAAGTTTTTGAATATTTTATATTTTTTTGCCGAAATCACTACTTTAGTTAAACTTTAATTCCCCCGTCATTTTTCATTTATTTTCAATGAAATTTTGAGAAAAGTCTAAACTGGCATCATTTTATCTTATAAGAGTGGAATGTTTTGTTTATTATACAGGGCGTCCAAAAATATTATTTGCATATCAATATCTTCAATTCTATTTTATGCCATTTTCTTAAATGGAATGCCCTCTATTTAGTAGTATGTATAGATAGAGATTTAGATAGTATTTATTTACCTTTAAAATGATACCAATATTTCCACTTTTGCCTTTGACTATTTTTTTTTAATTGCAATTGAAGTGTCACAAATAAGAAAAAGCGTAATTACTACGCGTGTTTGATTTGTTGTCATGGTTTCAATTAAGTAGACGAGTGTGAATGCTGACGTTTGCTAAGTAAACATCGAGTTGCTACATACTAGTAAATAATATTGCTGTTTGTAAACCACATTGAAATACTCTCGTCAAGAATTAGTAAACATGATCTCCGTTATTGGGGACTGTTTTGGGAATTGCCTTTTGGCTTCACAAGTTTATGCGGAAAAATAACCGAACAGTATCCCGATGAGAGAATACTGCAGGCACTAAAGGAAAGATTTGATCGTACGGGAAGCGTGGTTTACGAGAAAAAAAGTAGAACAAAAAGAGTTCTAAATGAAGAAAATCAACTGGCGGTCTGTCTTGCGGTGGTAGAAAATCCACAAATTAGCTTAAGGGAATTAAGTAAAGATCTAGCACTAAAGAAATCATCCGTTGGAAAGTGTCTTCAGTGCAATAAGTTCCATCCCTACCATATGCAACTGCATCAAGAACTTACCGAGAATGATTTTCAGAAAAGAATTATTTTTTGTCAAATGCGCAGCAAGAAATAGTCGAAAACGAGAATTTTTTTAAATTTGTGCTCTTTACAGACGAGTGAAGATTTCACAGAAACGGTTTTGTGAACAGGCATAATTTTCATTTTTATGATACGACAAATCCCCATAAAATCTATATTGGTAGTTCTCAGAACAAATGGAGCATCAATGTTTGGGCCGGCGTAGTACATGATTTTGTGGTTGGGCCTTATTTCTTTGAAGGTAGGGTAACCGGGGAAGTATTCTTAAATTTTCTAAGGGACGATTTCCCACGCTTAACAAATGTGGCTTCAGCTTGATGGTGCACCAGCTCAGTCAGGGAGCATATATCGGAACAATTTCCAGAGAGGTGGATTGGTAGACACGGTTTATTATTAATACCAACTGGCCACTGTTTGTTTTATTCATTTTTTTCTTTTCTAGATCCCATTGCATGGCCACCCAGCTCGCCAGACTTAACGACTATGGATTTTTGATTGTGGGAAATTGTTAAATCAGATGTGTATCGTTTTGAACCCACAACAAGAGCAAACATGATGGAACGTATATAGCAGTCGTTCAGACGTATTCTGTTACGTAGATTTGATTTGTGTTTGCAGCAAAACGGTAGACATTTTGAGCAGCTGTTGCGCTAAAATTTTCAAAGATTATTAGTATTTCATACAAAGTTCAATAATTTTTGTACCTTAAATTTTAATTTGAAAGTTCTTTTATTAAGTAGGTCACGTTGATATCTCTATTTTCGTAGCATAAAACCTAAATCTCTTCAAAATTTCCCGACCATAAATAAGTTCTGAATACTTTTATGGATGTTTATTTCGATTCATATTTGTCAGAAGCATGATTTTTTTGAAATTCCTATTAAATAGTTATTAAGAGCTCTCTCACTACCAAGCAGATTATCAATTGCTCTTCTTCAATCATTTTTATTCTGTTTCTTTTTTCCATAAACTGTGCTTCCAGCAGAATTAAGTTTATTCTTTATTGTCTGCAGCATTCTTTCATCAGGATGTCTATTGTTTGAATATTTTTGCGCATACACTCCTAACTAAGCCTCCTAACTAAGGAGTTCCCAAAAGGTTCACCAATAACAATAATCAATCATTTCATTTTGCGATTATTGTTAACTTATGTTGTTTTACGATAATGAAAGGTTAGAGAAAACAATTTTGTTTAACTTACGTCAAGAGTAAAATAACTCCCACTAATTATTATAAACAATGCATGAAAAACATGGAAAATTATTTATTTAATTGGAATTTAAAGAAAAGAGTAAAAGATAAAAGTGGAAACGTTGGTATCATTTTAAAGGTAAATAAATACACTATCGATATATACTACTAGATAGGGGGCATTCCATTTAAGAAAATGGCATTAAATAGAATTGAGGATATTGATATCTAAATAATATTTTTGGACACCCTGTATAATAAACACATAACATTCCACTCTTATAAGATAAAATGATGCCAGTTTAGACTTTTCTCAAAATTTCATTGAAAATAAATGAAAAATGATGGGGGAATTAAAGTTTAACTAAAGTAGTGATTTCGGCAAAAAAAATATAAAAAATTCAATAACCTGGCAACGTCGCATTTTAAAGCAAAATTATTTTATTATTATTATTATTTATTTATTTGCTAAAGGGATACGTGGATCCCATACAAATTGAGTGAGGAGAATACAAAACGCTGTGCTATACATGCAAATCCCAGTCTACATAGACATTTATGAAATATTTTTTCTATTCGTTTATGGAGAAACTTCTCAAGGCCAGACTCTCCACCATAAAGAAAAAGATGTTATTGACCTTGACTGAATTCAGATTACTCATCAAACTACAAATCTCTGGATTTTCCACATCCCCATCCGCTGTTGGCAAA
>SMLS01032360.1:0-10290 GCA_004785975.1 Popillia japonica | reverse complement strand
AACGACGTTATTATTCAACGCACAATGTCAATGAATATGTTTGGTAATGTTCCACACGGGATGCTTTTACCGAACGACGTTTTTTACACAACACAAGAATTTTATAATGTTCCACGCACGGGGATGCTGTTATAAAATGTTCTGATAGCAGGCGTTGTTTTCAAAACCTCTTACCCATAACACCACTTTTTCAAAGTTCCAAAGTTCTTTCTCTTCACTAGTTTGTAAATTATCAGTGTAATTTTGGTATTAGAGATAGGATGGGTTCGTTTTTAAGTCCGTTGGTGTTCAGGGTTCGTTTACTGTCACTTGTCACTGCACTGCCTCCTCTGATGGGGATATATCAATTTAAAATTCTTGTTACACAATGTATATATAAATTATTATTAAGAATGTACATATATGTATAGGACAATGTATATATAAATTATTATCATGAAGGTATATGTATATGCATGGTATTTATGCAGGTCCTAATGTATATAATTTATGCAAAGCCCGCCTAGACCTTCATTACTAAGGCCTAAGTTATTCTTATTATTATTAGTATTATTATCATATACGTTATATAAAGTTATTATTATGGGATAGAAATATTTATTAAAGACTCTATGGGTGGCCGGGTAATGATTACACCACCAGGACTACCACAATCAGCAGATAATCTTGTCCAAGGCTGAATAGATGCGCGCAAAGCGGGCAGTGGCCTCAGTAGGTCAGTACTCGACTTGGACCTTATTTAGAAAGGCAATGGTTATACAGTACATAATCTAAAATTAGTCATTTAATAATTGCATATTCTTTGCGAATTCCTAGGTTTTAGTCTAGGGTGACATCTACTACTGGTCAATCAGATATATGTAACTCTACGGACAAAGGTCGTACAACTTAGTACAATGTCCTGTCTCACTACAAAAAATGCATTCATAGGTAAAAGTGGGACGTGAAATTATCACTATTGCGGCCTTAAAATTAGTTGAACGTGTAAAATTAAATTTATCGCTTCTACGAATACATATTTTAACGATATAACTTACTACGTATGTACGTGGGTGGGTATGGGTGTGAATGTACACACTATTGATAAGTTTTATTGCTAGCTAACATACTATTACAATATAATTTTTAACACAACTTAGTTTACTACTACCAAAATTAAATATACAATATAGAACAATTCATTTGAGCAACATTTCCAGAAACTGACTAAATTCTAATTTACATTGGCAGCCTTTAGGGCATTTTGATAAATCCGATGCGATAAAAATAAAAATTAAATGACAAAAAAAAATTTAAGTGATTAATATAATATATATATATATATATAACAAGAATTAAATGATAACAGAATTAAGTGATTATGAATTGATCGTAGTATGGAAATACTATATACCATTTAGCGTAGCCTTTCATACTGTCTGCTCGGTAGACCCTACTTATAAATACTATAAATTTTTCTCCGTGTAGGTAAAACCAAACCAACAGTAAAAATTGTTGATTTAACTGTAGGAGAAGAATATACCATAACGGGATTACGAAAAGAGAAAACCAAATTTGGAGATAACGTGATAGTTGAACTAAATAATAACTGTGAGACATTTTTACCGAAACACTACGATAATTTAAGTGATGACATTATTCAGAAAATCCAGGGGGCGAAAAATATTCGGATGATAGTGGAGGAAGTTTGCGTAATAATGGGGCAACGAAGTGCTCAATTAAAATTTATTGAATAATCTAGTATTTTTATGCAGTGTAAAAATTAGTTTATTGTAGTATTAAAAATTAAGAAAACAGTATCGGACCTTGTGAAACTAACTAAAAACCTATTTCAAATAAGTACCTAAATACCATAATGAGTTTAAAGATTTGATGATTTTAAATAATGATAACATTAGCATCGTAAAAGATCAACTCGCTAAGTGTCAAAATATCGGCGAAAAGCGCCAACTAGAAGCGGAACTGCAAATACTTACATACTATTCACGCCAAATTAGAATTAAACTACATGAACAAATCGAAGCAGTATCATCAGAAAATATTGTTTGGACAGAGGTAAGTTGAACCATACTTTTGTTTTATTATTAATAATACTCTAACTATACATATTGTTACAACAGATGGTCAACGTTTACAAAGGACGTATTAAATGCGGTACCATTACGAATCTGAGGCATGTGGATCCATTACTATTCTTTTCGGACTGCTTAAACATATTCGAAGAAGAAATAGGTAAATCTCTGCGGAAATTTATATCAGGTGAAAAAGTAAATATTACGCTATGTTGTATCTATTCTTAATATAATTCATCAGTATCTAACGATTTAATAGAAGATTTTAAATATTTCAATACTTGTAATCATATTTTTAATCGTACAACTATTATTCATGAAATTTATGAAACAATGATATCTGAAATCACACGAAAGATGAGTGAATTTCAAGAAAGGGACAGTAGATGGGCATTAAAGGAGATATTGTATTTAGCTGTGAATATCAATCAATATAATCCACTCAGGGCAAGCGGTTTTATCGAGTTACCAAATATTCCTAATATTAGACGAAATGTAATAAATATAAAAAGCAATGATAGACTATGTTTTATATGGTGTATTTTAGCATGTTTAACGAAAATCTATTCCGAAAATGTGAAAAACTATCCACAAAATTGAGAAATTGAGAAATGGTCATTTCTGTCTTATCACTGATTTGTCGGCAGTTTGTTCAAAACAGATAAACAAGCATAAAAGTAAAAAATTTATATGTGACCGATATTTAAGTAAATTCACATTTGAAGAAAAGCTAATTTCCCATCTAGTAGATTGTTCACAATTCGATAGTGTGAAAATTAATTTACCTACACAACCTAATAACAAATTAAAATTTTCATCTTTTGCTAAGCAAATAAAATCACCTCTTATCATATATGGAGATTTTGAATGTCTTACAACAAAAATAGATAACACATCTATACCGGTAAACGCATCATCATCATCATCATCTTCATCACCTTACACAATACCTTATCAAAAACATATACCATTTAGCGTAGCCTTTCATACTGTCTGCTCGGTAGACCCTACTATAAACTATTTCGAACTTTACAGAGGTATCGACCCGGAAAAGTGGTTTGTAAAAAAACTGCAGGATATAGCACAATCTTTTGTTGATCGCATATTAACACGTAATTTACCCATGAATCCTTTATGTAGCGATAAATTAAAACAACAGAATGAAGTTTTACGCTATATGAATTGCTCCATGTTATTTTGTAGTGAGAACCCTAAAGTAGCACATCATTGTCACATAACTGGACATTTCATTTCCACCCTTTGTAGAAATTGTAATCTACAATTTAAAAGAAATAACGTAATACAATTTTTTTTTTCATAATTCATCAGGTTATGATGCGCATTTAATTATTAAAGCATTATCTTCCATAGAAGGTCATTTATCAGTTATACCCATTTCACAAGAAAAATATATTTCATTTACAAAAAGTATTACAGTAAGAAATTCTACTACAGTGCGCCTACGCTTTCTAGACAGTTATAGATTTGTATCATCCTCGTTAGATGCATTAAGTCGTTCGCTCTCTAAAAATGATTTTGTTTACTCAAAAGCAATTTTCCCCGATGACTTAAGTCTTGTTATACGTAAAGGTGTATTTCCATACGACTACGTTGATAGTATTGATAAATTAAATGCAACACGTTTACCATAAAAAGACAAATTTTATTCTTTATTATATGAAAGAGATGTAAGTGATGACGACTATAAACATGCAAAATTAGTTTGGGAAAAATTTAATATCCAGACGCTAGGGGAATACTCTGATATACAGGGTGTTCCTAAATATCATGTACATAAGGAAGGGGATAATTATTTGGTTTATTTTATTCCTAAAATTTCATATAAATATAGGTCTGCAAACGCTTAGTTACCAATCTGCAGGGTGTTGAAATTTCAAGATTTTTTCACTTTTTACTGTATAGCTCCTACAGTTTTTGAGATATTTTGCTCAAATTTGGAAGGTAGGTTACGCTATAAGGCCTGCATCATTAGCCATGCCAAATGATGATGTAAATCTACAGGATAATAACTTTTTCTGGGTCATGCCCTCTTTTCTCACCCTGAACTTTTTTGCGATACGCCACTGCTAGATTTTAAAATACGCAATAAATTTTCTGTCTTGTTTAGAAACTTTTTGATCTCTTGTATTTTTTTCTTATCTCTGACCGTTATCGAGAAAAAAATAGAAAAAGAATTATCTGTAATTCGCCACAGAAAATTAATTTTTTTAAAATGGTCTAGCAAGCTTTGGCTTTAGTCAGATAATCACTTGAGTTTATTAATTTTAAGAGTTAAGGTGCTACTACCTGTTAAAAAATAGGATGAGGTTATACTTTGGATTAGCTGTTTTGTGTGCTTTTATAAGTTCGTACAATTCTGGCTTAGTGATGGCAGGGTCATGACTTATGTTTCGTTCCACAAGCCATATCAATTTTTCTCGTGTTTGAATTAGGATCCTTTTTAAGTTTGACATTATGACATGACGCATTATCTACAACTAACACACTTCTAGGTGGAAGATTAGGGAGTAGTTTTGTTGATCCATGTTGTAAAATTCTCCTCGTTCATATCATTATGATAGTCACCAGATTTTGTTCCTACACATAAATGTAATTAATATTAATATTGTATATAGTATGCGACTAATTACCTGATGGAAAAATTAATAATGCGTTTGGTATAAAACCTTCTCTTCCACCTGCGTGCATCATTGTTAAACGCTGACCTTTCGATATAGGTTTCTTGAATCCCAAAAGAGAATCATCGGCCCACTCTTTAGTCTGTGTATGTGAGCTATGAATATAGGATTCATCTGTAAAACCAATCGGTCTGCCTTCCCGCATATAAATCTGAAGCTGCCGTAGGTAGGTACTTTATACATTTGACTCGAATATCATAAGATTCGACTAATATCTGTCTCTTATCGGTGCTTCTTCTCCATCTTAAAAATACCATGTAAGTACAATAATATAAAAGATCAAATATTCATATTTACTTGAATCCCATTCTCTTTAGCACTTTCGAAAGAGTTGATAATCCCCCTTCAAAGGAAATATCATTTTCCTTTAATTTGTTAAGGATTCCTATAAAAACATATTTTAACAATGTCATAATATACAAAAACAAGAATTTACCTTTCAACGTAGGCCTCCTTTGTTCGGTTAAATAAAAATTATGTACAAAGGTTCGAATTATTTGTGTTTGCCATTCCATCAACGTGCTCTTCGGACTTGGTTTACTTCTTTCTTTAGGAGGGCTTGAAAATGAAGTAGAAGTTCCAGTGCTAACGTCCTGCATTTCCTTAGCGACAGACCTGTAGGTTTTTTCGCTAACCTTTATTGCAGCTAAAAATCTTTCTTTGAAATTTGTCAGGGGAATTCCACATTAGTTATTTGTAGCTTCTTCTTTCATAAATTGCATCACATTAGCAAGGATTTCTCGTGCCTGGCTGTGAATAATGTGCCTTTTTCCTATCTTTGTTGACGAACTTGACGCCATTTTTCTAGGTTCGGGTAGAACAAACGATTTAAAAAATATATATGAAATTATTGTATTTACATACCAAGTAAGAAAAATACGGCTCAATATAGTTTAAAAAAAAACTGGACGAAAATAAACTTGAAATATACAATAGAAAGGAAAATAACGGAAATAAACACACACGCAAACGACAAATACTAATAACACACGGTTGTCTTATCACAAATTTTTCTTGTGGTCGTCTTAATTAAAATGTTAAACGTAGAAGGATGTAGATAGTTTATCATATTTTTCTCCTGGGTACTGCGGTCATCTTACGCTATTACCACAAATTTTCCAGTATGTTATGTTACTTAAATTTAAAATGTCATGATAATTTTGAGGATAGTCTCTTACATGAGAAGAAAAACGTTTACTTAAAATTACATTTTTCTTATTTAAACCAAATACATTTACTGAGCTGGGATTTTGTTTCTCAAACTTCCTACTTAAATCGCATAATTTCAAAGGAAATTGTATATTACGTAAATTTAAAATGTCATGATAATTTTGGGGATAGTCTCTTACATGAGAAGAAAAACGTTTTGTTAAAAATGCTAATATACACCATACAAAACACAAATTATCACTATTTTTAATATTAAGTATTGCCTTGCTTCTAAGCGCTTGTGGTAGGTTCAACGCGTTTTAAGCTTCAAGTGAGAAATAAAACACAATATTATATGAATATATAAACAATACAAGGTTCTTCTCACATAAAAATATTTATTATAAATTATCTCGACATGTTTCGGGCAAAGGCCATCTTCAGGAGATTCTAAAATACCTTAATATTAATAAAACATTCGAAAACGAACTAATTTAAAAAATTATTAGAAACAATTTTGGAAAGATTGATTTATAAAATTATAAAAGTACTTACATGTCAAACGAATTTAAAAACTTGTCAAAATTTGTAAAATAAAGCGAATAATTTTGATATTTGAATATGGAGATAGTATTGTTTTCTATCTGCTCGTTTAATAGCAAGAATTTATTATTGTGTTTATGTTTTTCAATTTCATATGCCTCAAGCAACATCATTTCCAAACCCTTATTTCGATTGTGCAAAAGTTTAATTTTCTGTGGGTCACCACTTTTATGACCTGTGGGTAGTAAATGTTGGAAGAATGCTGAATGTGTTTGTTTTTGATGTTCTTTGATTCTTGTTTCTAATTTTCTACCTGTCTCGCCTATATACAGGGTGTTTCCTAATGTTGGTACTGTAATGTTACGTTGAGTTCTAAACAAAAATATCAACCTGTACATATCGACCTGTTCACTTTATCTAAAAAAAATGTTGAAAGCTTTAATTTTAAACTCTACATGTAAGAAAAATGGGTAAATGCAATACATACTATATTATTCTGTTCAATATACATTTTCTAAAAAGAAATTCTAAACTAACCTGCGTTCCCTATGATTTAGCTACTTAAATTTAACTTATCTTAATCCAGATATGTTCTAACAACTAAGCACTTCCAATAAACTGTTCCTGCAATATTTCTGTGATTGTCCCTTATGTTACATCCGGTTCTTGAGCTGAAGATGCCCTCCACAGAAAGGATATATATAAACAACTGAATATTCAATCCGCAAACTCCTTCTTTGATAAATCTTTGGAGATGAAAAACGTTACTGTGAATTTTGGGAATTCACATTTCCAGAACTATTGTAGTTTAAGTAATTTTACTCTTATAATTACATATAAATTTTGTACTATCTATTTTCTTTACTGCAATTATTTCAATAATAATTTCTTAATCTCCATGGTTTTTCCATTTTCTTTTTAAAATCCAATGAGATTATTGTGTCACAATATCTTAAAATGTCAAAATTAATATAGATCTCTGTGAACTGACTTGTCTAATATGAAATAGCCATCTATGAATTTAATTAACATTTGTATGAAATATCATAATAGTACGTAACTTCATAGGCTGATCCCTTAGGTCGTTTTAAGAAAAAAAAATTGCTATGAACATATGTCCAGAGTTGCTTCGTTTCTGAGATACAGGGCTTTGAAGAGAAAAACAATAAACATTTTTGGTGTTTTATTTTGGCGAAATCAATACCTTCCTAGCTAGGAATGTAAAAATAACAATTTATACCTTACATTAAATGAGCAAAATGACCACCTTCCGATAAAATACGCGACTGCAATCGATTTGTCATTGATTGTCTGGCACGTTCAAAAATACCTGGAGTATTCCTTATGACATTGCAATTGTCAATTATCCGATTCCTCAAGTCATTCACATCTATTACAGGAGTTTTGTAAACAAGAGCCTTCAGATGACCCCATAAATAGAAATCTATAGGATTCATATCAGGACTGCGAGCTGGCCAATTTTGAGGTCCTGCACGGCCAATCCAGCGATTAGGGTAGGCAATGTCGAGATGCTGACGAGCAACAACACTAAAATGAGCTGGAGCCCCGTCGTGCATAAACCACATGGAGGCTCTTACAAATAGGGGTACTTTGATGTCGCAAAAAGTCTGTGTAGGTTTCACCTGTTAATCTTGCTGGTAAAAAAAATGGGCCAATTAAGTAGTCACCAATAAATCCTGCCCAAACGTTCAGCGAAAAATGTTGCTGAAAATGACTTTCTCTAATAACGTGGGGATTTTCGTCGGCCCAAAAATGGTCATTGTGAAAGTTCACAATAGCATCTCGTCAAAAACTTGCCTCGTCCGTAAATAAAATATTTCGTAAAAAATTATTATTGTGCGCCATCATATGCATAAGCCACCTGCAAAACATTAATCTTGTGTGAAAATCCTGAGGCAGTAGAGCTTGGACCCGCTGCATGTGATATGGGTAAAGGAGGTTTCTTTTTAAAACTTTCCAAACGGTTGTTGGGCTGACTTCCAGCTGTAGTGCAATCTTCCTGGTACTAAGTGAAGGATTTTCTTCTATCTCATCAAGAATAGCTTCTTCTAGTTCAGGTGTGTCTACAGTTGTTGGTCTTCCACTCCCTTTTCTTTTATTTAAACTCCCAGTTTCACACAATCTTGCATGTAGCGTTCGAAACGTTTTAGCACATGGAATTACTATGTTAGGATATCTGTCCTGGTAAATTCTCCGTGCTTCTTCCGCATTTCAATTTGCTAATCCACAAATGAAGTGCATGTTAGCCATTTCGGTGTTAGCAAAATTATTCATGCTGAAATCACTGCTAATTGATAACTCTTGACAACTATTGACATTTTCGGGTTTTGTTTAAACTTCAACGCCCTCTATCTCAGTAACGAAGCAACTCTGGACATATGTTCATAGGAACTTTTTTTCTTAAAACGACCTAACGGATAACCTTCTGAAGTTACGTACCATCGTTAGGAAACACCCTGTATATTGCATCGCAATCGTTACATTGTATACTATAGACACCGCTTTTTTCTAAAATATTGCGTTTGTCTTTGTTGTTGCATATCAGTTGTGATAGGGTATTGCTAGATCTATAGGCGACATTTATGTCATATTTTTTAAAAAAATTCTTTATTTTTAAGTTTGTGGCATTATATGAAAAAGTTCTGTATACAAGATGTCCGCGAAATACAAAGCATGCTTTTAAGGGATGATTTTAGAACCAAAAACATATAATACACCTTGGGTCTATCTGTAAGCGTAAACGAGAAAAAAAAATATTTCTCATGTCACAAACTTCGATGCATACTGTACACCGGCAGCTGATCAGTTCAAGATTTACCCGACGATTACAGGCGTGTGTTGCAACACATCGAGCTTTTCCTGTAATACATTTTCTCCTGTCTCCCAAAAAAGTACCCTTTTTGGGACCACCAATTTATCACAAATACAAGAAAAGAACTCAATTTTGTAGTAGCCTTTACGAAAGAGCTTAAAGCGCCATAACATAATTGCAGTAATTACATTTTTTTCATTCAATGCGACTTTCCCTCAACTGAAATTTTCATTTACCGATCGGAGGCTGCTATTAAATACGCTCTTTTCACTCTAACTTCAACATAACATCGATTTTATTGTCATAACATTATTTAAAAAAAACGCAAAGGTTTTTTATTTTAAAACGTATGGCCATTGACTTCGTACGATACAAGTTCAAGGTCGTATAAACAGATGATGCTTGGCGTGCATCTGCGCTTCTAACTGCATACGTGTACAGTATGGTGGAAGAGAAATGACACCACGCTTCAATTTCAAAGTATGAAATAATTCGTTTTCATCGTTGTTTTCAGTTATTTTCAACCCTAAATTTTTGATATGGTTTTTTGATTATTTAAGAAGCAATATGGATGAGTCTTCTTGTACAGTTTGACCAAATAAGGTTTTTTTGAAATAATTTTTTTTCTCGTTTACGCTTACAGATAGACCCAAGGTGTAGTATATGTTTTTGTTTCTAAATCGTTGTAGCTATCATCCCTTAAAAGCATGCTTTGTATATCGCGGACACCCTGTATAGTGTTAAATGTGTTTTGTTTGGTATATAGAGGATCTAATTTTAATATAGTTTTATGTATAATTTTATTGACAGTGTTTTCAGGAAAATTATTGTTATTAGCTAGTGTTTGAATTATATTAAGTTCTTTTTTGGATTGTGGTTTGTTTAGGGGAATGTTTATTAGCCTCTGAATAAAGTAGTTAAAGGCGGCGTATTTGTGAGATTTATAATGACAAGAATCATATGGTATTATATTGTCTGTAGTGGTAGGTTTCCT
>SMLS01032339.1:0-12787 GCA_004785975.1 Popillia japonica | reverse complement strand
TTATTATTATTATTATTATTATTATTATTATTATTATTATTATTATTCCAGTTGTTGCAAGATTTTGAGATGGACTACTAAGCCTCATAAGTTGAACACTATGTATTTTTCGCTCGAATTATGTCTGTAACGTCTACGCAAGTAAGTCGCTGTACTTTTTGCTGCAAAATTTGTCCTTGATTTTCTTTAGCTTTTTGGCACCGTGAGAAGTCGATCTACATTTCTCCCAGTGTGGGTACCACTAGAAGCACCTTTTTAAGTTTTGTGAGTGGACAACAACTATTTTGTATCGATTGATATTGTCGTGTTTCTGTAGACACAACCACCATATTCGATTCAGGGGCGTACAAGCTGATAATAGACGGTTATGTGTGCCCCTTATGAGATAACGTAGCTACATACATATATGGTTTAAGATGAATTGCTTTTTTTCTATTCTTGTATTCTGCAGTTATTATATAAACAAACATACACCTTTAGTTACACACACGGTTCCTTTTTCAAAAAGAGTACGGTTAGAACCACTGTACTTACATTTTTGAGAAATTTTGCAAATGTCGAAACAAATATTTATTTTCATTTTTATTCCACGCCGGCGCCAGAAACATTTTCAGATTGTACCACGGATTACAGTCCCGTTTGTAGCAGTTTCTGAGCTGGTTTTAATGGGATCTACAAAATACCAAGCAGAAGATTTACGAATATAGTGTATAAATTGTGTTTTTCGGAACTCCTACACACATAAAAATACGCCAAGGTGTATTCTGAATTATTAGAATTATACAAAATTTGTGATTGAAAATACTAATACGTTAGTTAGTGATGAAGGTACCCGTAGTGTACGAAATGATAAACAATTTACTGATTTTACTGAAATATGTAATTCCAACCATTAAGCATCGATGACGATCTATATTAGCTTGAGGAATATTTCACATACCGTCCTAAATGATGCGTTATATTGTAAAATCACAACGCTATAAGTAGTATACATTCTCATAAAGAAAACTTTTCCTCTATTTTTGTTGGTACACATATTTTCATTTCACGTCTCTGTTATTTATCCAAATCGTATGCGGTACATGATTACAAAAGCATATATGTATGTAAGTATATAATACGTTTTTTATTGGAGATTATTACAGGATTAGCGCTATGCACGGAAATAATTGAGATATTCTATGTATTTTTATTTGACTTCACTGTAAAGTGTAATTAGAACTGATGACACACATATTACATGCATATGTTCTTTAATTGACAAAAATTAGAAGATTATGTTAGACTGAACATATGTATACCTTTTTGAACAAAGAAAGAATATAGTGCTGTGAACAATTACAAATTATTTGCCTTCGTGAGTAGAACGTTATGGTGTCAGACTTGACATACACATAGTTATTAATCTGTAGAAATAGTAAACGTTTCTTGAAATAAACAGAAGCTTAAAGTCAAACATATGGTTATAATCACTGTTCTGTTGAATTTCTAGTTGTAAATTTTATACGGTTATGTTGTTGCTACTATTTGTTCATTATGGTTTTATTCATTTACTTACTAAGGTTGTAATTTTATGATTATTAAAATAATGTTTATCTAATTTATATGGGAGCTACGTAGTTAAATTCAACCCTTTTTTGTAAACTTTCTATTTTACTTGTATATTTTTTACTTTGACCAGTTTTGATAAAGTGGTTGATAAACTAGTTGTACAGTATGGTACATACAGTTGGAGGAATCAAATGTATATTTAAAGGTGAAATAAGAACACTGTCTTCTCTTTATGTATAATCTCGTATAATCAAGGTATTTGGTTCATCCCAATAGTTTACTTGAATGTGTAATACGAAAAGCAAAAGACTTTCGTCTCTAGCGTAGTTAACATATCCCGCCCATCTTTTTCTAATTTTCCGAAGAACATTATTAGATACATTAGTGATGGTAATTTAAATTGAACTGGATTTTACTCAACGGATTCGTGAATCGACAAACATCTAAGGAATAACTGCTATCGCAAAATTTTAGACGATTCAATTGACTGATGGTTCAAGAAATTTCAAAAGTATTTTTTTGTAGTTGTAGTTGTTAACGACTGCAGAAGATGCCGTCAAATCAAAGAATATTTTAGAAACAGATCCCGTTTTATGATGAGTAAAATGCACATCCTCTGCTACTACACATGCGATTTTTATTGATCGACCACCTACCTCTTAGTTATTTGAACATATTGCTTCTTATTCGTATTACGAGATCATTTATTGGAAAGACTTGCTTTAAGTTTACTGCCGAAAATATTCGAATTCTGTAGTGTCGTAAGTTAATAAATGAAGTTTCTGTGTAGGCATTTTACACATTCTTTTCTGTAGAGATTGGATGCTACATTGTTTATGTCTTCCTATTTACCCAGAAATAATTTGGAAAACCGACACTTACTTAAATAACTAACATATATACACAATCATATTGGTGGAATTTATTTTTTTCCCTATACATGAAGCTTTTTATTCGTTATCGATTAACATCAAATCAGATCATTGCGTCCTCTATAATTTTCAAACAAACTACTTAGCGATTGCTTTTGCACTGATTGGGTGTTAATGCAAATTTTATCTAATATTTACAAAACAATCTGTTCATCTAAATGGCCTCATTAATTTTTATTTCTTTTTAATTCAAATTTGGTCTCGAATTTGCAGTGGTTGCCCCCTTTTGTGAGCCCTCGAGGCTGTTTAGCTTCCACTTATATCTTCTTCTTTGACGCTATTGACGGGAGTGCTGGCTATCGCCTATAAAGTGATTGGCGACACCTTATGCAAATTTATAATTAAGAGACGCGGCGTTTTTTAGATTTATAACGCTAAATTGCAGAGAGGGAGTGCACATTTCTGTGTTGGCCGTAGTCGGATACTTTCCTTTACAAATTTACATAATTATAGCGAATTTACTGCGAGATCTTTAGCTTGTTACACATGTATAGCAGGTGATTTGTTTGTTGTCAAACAAGCAACATTTATTTCGTAACAAATATCTACAGTGGCTGTGTAGAAATCAGTGCAAACACTATTGCAAGCTGTGGGCTATAATTTACCACTGCTTGTTAATACTTTTTAACTATATTCGTCCAAAAATTATAGTGATTTATCTGCCAAAAGGTTTATTGCTCTTGTAATAATTTGATATTAAAACTGCGACAGTAATACATATGTACATATGTATATCTATATAAGAATATCTGCAATATACGAAGTGTGCATTCTGTAATGAAGCTAGTTGTCTGATTTGTTTACTCTTTACGCTTTATTCAATAATAACTAAAAGCATCGCAATCTCACAAATTATGACAGGCCGTTTAACTCATCGATTATTAGATGGCATCAGAAGATCTAGTTTCAATGAAGACACTCGTAAGTGAAACCTGAATTGAAACTGTTGACGCGTTGCGCTTATATTTTATGCTGCTTAAACTCATTATCGCTGCGAATTATGATTTCTATTTATATCAAATGATAAAATTGAAAACGACTACTAACAAGGATGCATGCATAAATTAATCTGTCAAACATTTTTCAAATATAAATGCACTCGTATTATTTAGCTACGTACGATGAATATTTAACTAAAAATTGAATATTGCCTCCTGAATATCATGTAAGTAATATATACATATGCCTTAAGATTTATCTGGCCGTGGTGTGAAAGGCAGAATTTGAAGATAAAGTTTTCGAAATCATTCTTGGTTTCCTAAATTCAACACCTTACACGTGATATCATTTGCACCTAACATTAACATCTCATGTGAAATATCTGAGACCGAATGCTTACTTTTACCCATTGTAACTAACGTGGTCAACAATGCCATTAGCGCTGTGAAAAGGTACAGAAGAAAATTTTGTCCAAATTCGTGGTAGAATTTGACGTATTACAATTAACCCTCAGGTTGAATTCGGATATAGTACGAATTCAGACTATCCAGAAGCACAGCGTGTTCAGCAGTGTTTGGACTTACCACTGATAATGTTTGCCAATCCTAGGAAGGAGTGTGGTAAGTGACACGATACGATAAAGATGGAGGTATGGTAGGCTGTTGTGGGGGATTACCCCGGAATTTGATAAATCTTCATACTTATACACAGCAAATCTGAGATCAAAATCCACGTCATTATTTCAGAACTCATTCTTGAGTGTCTCACCAGTTGCAGAAAACAAATTCAGATGATTTTAGTTCATGCCCATTCTAAGTGGAAACCGGATATACTAACAAAGCCTTAACATTTCATAACGGTGGAATCAGGGTGAGGGATAATTTTGCAGACAGGCGTGATGCAGTACACCATAAGAAATTAGTCCACGCAATTTGCCTAATATGTGGGAAATGGTAGTTTCGATTAAAATAAATGATTACATGTCAATACAAAACTTTTTTAAATTGGTAAAATTATAATAAAGCGGTAGAATTCTATTCAATATGTCACAAAATTTTGTAAAAATAGTGGAACAAACGTGAATTAATAAGTTCTGTTTAAATGAAAGTTCAATTTAAATAAACAAGATATCCGTAAAATTTCATTAAAGTATTATATGTATTAGTAACATATCAAAGTCTATCATATACATACATACTCCTATACATATAATAAATATTTAAAAGGTTTTTTATATGCACATTCAAATAAAGTATGGGCGAACAAATAAACAAAAATAGCGCACAATATTGTGGCAACTAAATGTTAAACACAAAAATGCTTATAATGCGCACTCATGGTCTACTATTGGAAGCACCTTGCCAACGAGTACAATGAAACTAGATCAAGCATTAGCGACGGACCATGTCGCGTCGTTTCGATAAATTCAAACCTCATGCCCTCTAGTGGCCAAAGGTCGGTAGTACCACATTCTGGCAGTACCTCGTGACGAGAGATAGTTGACCCATTGTCACTTCTAGAAACTCCCCATGTCACCGTCTAGCCAAATTTCTACGAGATATAATCAAATCGATAGCAGAGAAAAGACAGTCTGCAATATCCAACACGCAAGATTTTCTAGAAAAAATCCGAAACGTGAAACTTGAAGAATAGGACATGTTAGTCAGTTTTGACGCCACCAGTCTTTTCATAAATATACCAACCGAACCTACCCTGGCAGCAACTAGAACCAGACTCTCGGTCGACACTACATTACACGAAACAACTTCATTGAGTGTAAATGCCGTCATGGAACTACTGTCAATCTGTGTAAACACGACATACTTCCAGGTAGAGGACAGGTTTTATCAACAAGAGTTTGGCATGGCAATGGGCTCTCCACTATCTCCGATACTAAGCAATATCTATATGACAGAATTTGAAAGCAGCATACAGCCAAAACTGTAGCTACGATATGTAGATGATACATTTGTAATATGGCCCCATGGCGAAGAAGCGCTGAATGAATCCTACAACATATAAATATTATGGAAAACACCATAAAATTCACCATGAAAAAAGAATCGGAGAGTAAGATACTGTTTATGGATGTCCTAGTACATAAGAACTTTGACAGCACACTCACGACCACAGTGTACAGGAAACCTACACACACAGAACAATACTTACACTTCGACTCCAACCACCCGAACAATGTGAAAGTTGGAGTACCCAGGTGCTTGTATGATAGAGTCAAGATTATCTGGTCAGAGGAAGAATATAGGAGAAAAGAATTCCGCAACATAGCGCACACACTAAAGCAGAATGTTTATATAAACAAGACGTTGGCAGTAGCAAAAAAGACTCGGGTAACACAGCAGGGGCAATATCCACAACAAAAGGACAAGGTGTGCACACTAGTTTTCCCCTACGTAAAAGGCCTATCCGAAAGGAGAATAGGCAACAAGTACAAAGTTAAAACATCAATAAGAACGACAAACATGAGCAGATCAACTCTAACCAAAACCAAGCCGGGTGATGTGAACCAAAGAACGAAGGATTGCATATACCAGGTACCATGTGAATTTAGAAGAACATACATTGGAGAAACAAGCAGACCCGTCCAAGTGAGAATCAGAGAACACAAAAAATTGGTTCAACTAGGGAAAACGCTTGGCGAAACATGCCTGGGAAGAAGATCACAGGATTGAATGAGACAAAGCGACAATCCTGGCATCCTGGATATTTATGAGGTCCGGTTACCTATGATCAAAAATAGCTTAAGCAGAAAACCGGCAAGTACGACACAAGAGGCAGAAACTAGTGACGCATAAAAAACCTGCACAGGACTTGGCGTATCGACATTTGCGCATACGACATGATGTTGACATGTATTTTCAAATGATAAATGTCACCTTATTTGTATATACATATAGTTTTTTCCACCTGTGAGTTTAAAAGGAAATCACAGCTACCCTGATGAAGACAGTAGAGGAACTGTCGAAACGTCGGATTGTAATAATCCTACAAACGATAGCAATAGCCCAACCAACAATTTCAGATATATTCTGGTAGCACCATACAACCGCAAATCTCTACAGCAGCAACTAAGTGTTCGGAAAATTAAAAAATTACTAATTTAGTAATGGCGTTACGTCGTTATACGTTTTCACGATTTCTATCAATCCGGCCTGGCATTGTTTCTATTAATGATTGACACATGTCAGTTTCGAAGTTTCCACCACGCTTTCACACCATTTTCCAGTAGTTTTAGTCATATGGCACGCAGCACGGTCCTGTTGAAATATGTAATTTATGTTAGGGTTTCGCGGTTGGCACAATTTCTCGTTATTATACCGTACTAATTGTATCTTCTATTGAATTGAGCCGATTTATTATCTGTTTCTTTGATAGCAAAGGTTTTCTTTCATTTAAAACAACGAATAATAAAAGATCATAGATTTTATAAAAATTTTGTAAGTCATCTATACAACTAATTGTAAGGCCGAACTGGCGTGTCCACGTTCTTCATCACTCTATCGATGAAGTATCATCCATTTCCGCAATCTACTAGCTCTTAAAGTGTTACATCAACACAGTTTGCATATAGTCTAACCGAACTTCTGCCGTTACATTGGAGACTTACACTCTCATAATAGTGCCTAAATGTTACCCCAACTGTTGATTTAGGCAAATAGAATTAATTCGCATTTTTTACTCTGAAAATATATAGCAGTTACTAATTCACAAATTTTAACATTTATCGCACTCTTTCTGGCCATTTTTGATTAAATTTAACAGAATTTTTACCAAGTGTCTAACAAGTAATCGTCAAATAATTGCCAACTTGTGTTAGGTAAATATCAAAGTTATTTATTTTATACACTGTAATTAGATAAATCCGAACATTAAGTTTCAGGTAATGCACAATGGAATTACTTTTGCTTATTTACCAACTCTTTATTTCAATGTGTATTGACAAAATAAATTTAAATAGTTATTATAAATCATGGAATTTAAGATGTACCTATAGTTCGTTAATGAAATAATTTCGTTTCTAAAACTTAACGTTCTCAATAAACTTTTGTTTGTTTAAACATTTAGCTGTTAGGGCTCGTAATAAAACACTATCTTCATGAATTTCCTATTTTAGGAATTCCAATTCATATTTTTACTAAAGCTATTTTTTGTAAGATTGCGGTGATCCACACCTTATTTCCTACTCCGTTTAGATTGCTGACCTCCAGAACCATGAAACTCCGTTTAAATGTTACATAGGATTTACTTTTACTTTTATAGCGTAGCCTGAAAATTAATAAATAGGTGGCGTATAATACGACACTTTAGCAAGAATAAACTCACAATTCTTCCATTATATTTTACTATCATTACGACTGCCTAGTACGCCTGTTAATAAGATATCGTACACGTAGTAAAATGCGGTCTATCAGTGCGTAAACTTATATTACACTAACGGTGTACGATGTATGCCATTCCGATACAATTTATGAGGTATTGTGCTTGTGTGTATGTAGGTATATACGAATACCTTGCGGTAAAGGGTATAACACTTAAGATTAGAGCCAGAAGCTGGTATATGTTGTTAAAGCAAATGTAGTAAAACTGAACGATCGTGGAAAGTTGTTATGTAGAAGAGAATACCAGTGGAAAGCTATGTTATGCAAGGCACTCATTACGGTAATTTTTTTAAGTAACAGTAAAAATATGTATGTAGGTATTACTTTTACTGTTGGGTATTATGTTGTTATAAATTCCTTAAAATAATTGTATCAAATGGTTAGGATGTCATTAAATTGCATTGGTATGGGCCAATCCCTAGTAGGTACATACATATATATGTATGTACATACGTTCTAGTTTTCATGTGATATTAATATACAAACAGGTCTACAGTATTTGCTACGTGTACCGACAGCCACTGACTTCTTCGGTTAGGTATATTGTTAGACTGACAGCATACATGATACGTGCATATTATGCAAATTTAACCCATTTATTATGATTTTTATTGCAGTGATTTCTAAAGTTTAAAGCACTAATACGTATTACTGTGATTTTATAACTTCAATGATTTAAAATGTACCTATATATTTTAATATAGATATTTCTAATTAAGTTATAATAAAGCAGAAATATTTGCACAAAATCAAGATATGTACGTATGCAAGATTATGCAAGATTCTACAACGGATACTGTGAGTTTGTGTAGCAGAATTAAGTTTTCTTTTTCTAGAATTAGTTGAGACGCTTAATTTTTTCGTCAAATGTTATTAATTAGGTACTATATGAAAATGTCAAGCGGTAGGCAACTGATGCTTGTACTCTTGACCAGGAAGGATATTGAGGAAGGACAATCGCTAGTAGTTTGGGAATTTCAACGTGCATACACCTTAACAAGGAAGAGAGAAACAAGCTTAGTGACAGATTGACAATTACACGGACAAACTAGCTGTTACTACTGTAAGGAAATGATTATTGAACACAGATGGAAGAGGATGTGTTGCAATAAAAAAAAACCATTGCTAAAACATGTTCACAAACAAAAACAACTACTAAGGTTAAGGGAGAATTGGACTATAGATGAGTAGTAAACCGGGTTGTGGACGGACAAATCTAAAACTAAAAATCTTCGAGTTTAAGCGCAGAATTCTCATTCGCCAGTGGCAGGGAGAATGTCTTACTGAAGCGTGCTTAGTGGTTACCGTAAAGCATAAAATATGATTGCTTGGGAAGTATTTCGCTTGCATAAGAACGGATGATTTGTTAAAAATAACTAGACTAATGCGAACAGAAGAATATCTTTGAAAAATGCGCACCACTATCAGGACGCCTCATTGTCGGTCAACCATCTACATTCCAGCAGGCTAACGAGCGCAAATACACAGCCAAAGTATGTTGAAATTATTTTGTCGCGAAATTTCGCTAATAATCTGGCATTCTGAAAGTCCTCACCTATTGAGCTGGTCGAAAGTAAGATAACCACAGAAATCTCAACAAGTTTGTGAATGCTCGCATGAAATTTGGCAACAAATTGACCTACGGACCAAAGTAGGGCAGCTGCAGAACTTAAATTGCTCATAAAGAAAAATGAGGAAAATTTCTCTAAGCATTGATATTTACTCCGGCCACTTTGTGCAAATACGGTGTTAAGGCAAACAGTATTTTTAGTCTTTTATTAAAATGAAGTGTCTACACTTACTGCTGCACAAAAATGTTGATTTTTCAAAATGATAATAAACCTTGACTTTTGCTTACACATAGCCAAATAAGTGATTGAACTATTTTTATTATCAATATTAATGCTATTTATTTTAATATTTACAGACCTGTTTAATCGAAACAATAACTAGCTGCTCTCTTCCATATACATAAAAAAGAAAATGCCTTAAACAAGTATATTGATTATGCGAGTGAAGGTAATAACTAATAAGAGAGTTAAAAAATTATTCCAATTTTGTTTTCAAAGCGTTACCTCTAACATGTACCAAGCAAAATAGCTGTTTTGTTGCCATGCTTATACTAAAAGGTCTCCACAGTATTTCTACATCCATATATTTTTATTACGCAGTTATAATATTATATGTATGTTCTTAAACATGTACTAAGCCAACAGAAATATGGCACTACACTGATTTTAGTAGTACACAAATATAGATCACTTTAATTTAAACTCGTAATACTAAGCTATATAGAATCAAGCAATCAATAACGGTTTACTTATATTTATTTGATAGATTAATGTTTCAAATGCATTGCTTAAAATGTGACACAGATTAGACGAAGTAATTTCTGAATTAAGCGAACGGTAGTCAGTCACTGATTACACAATAAAACATCTTTCAGATTACGGGGATGTTCTGGTACTTCCAGATTAGAATACCTCATTCCTTTGCGTATGTTTTTTATTCACTACCATAAATGTAATCAGACAAAAAATGAAAACATATTTTCAGTATTAGCTGAAGGCACATTAATCATTTATTTGGACATCTATATATGCGCCGATAATAAAAGGCCATTACCACCCAGTGTTGTCTAGAACTGAAAGTGTCTGGTAGGTTAAGTCAGATAACACCCCATAGTTTTAATTCGGTCTCTTTCTTTTACGTCATTGTATTTCTTTTTTACAGAGATAGTCTTTTCCTTCCCTAAAAAATATAATTTATGCATATACGTGTGTCTAACACCACGTATAACATATGTATATGTGTGATATGTCGTTTCTACACGAAGATCAACCACTATTGTTTGCGTTTCAAAAGTATTAAATTCTGGAGAAGAAAGAAAAAAAAGAAGATTAATAAATATCCATTGGGAAGGCCAGAACTAAACCCCTTGCTGCTTTTTATATGCTCATTCCTGTTTTTTCTCTTGTAGTTCTTTTTCATCCTTTTCGTCAATGGGTAAACCGATAATACATAATTGTAAAAAATATGTAAGGTTTATCCCTTTTACATTAGAGTATAGTTCAGTAATATAAAGTACCTAATTTCGGTCAAAAAATATCGAAATATTTATGTTTGAGTTTATTTATATGATTATTATATTACACACTTTAAAAGTAAGAATTTTTAACTATCAAATACATCACATCAGGCTGGAGTCGTGTTGTCTGAAAGGAAAAATATGCAAAATAGATCAATAAATTACCCCTTTAGGGTTTTATTCCCTTTGGCGCTCATTCATTATTATTATTTATTTACCAAAGTTCGAGTATTAGGGATTCATATTTTAGTAAGTACATAGTTTTAAAATTTGCAGCTGTATGCATATTTAAATTAACCTTCAACATCAGAACTACAGAACAATAGCTTGAATGTTGACAATGGCTTATTGTTAGTTTATGATAGATACAGTAAAGTAAATATTCCGACACCCGTCTTGGCTTCTGCTAAGCTAGGAATACTTATAATTAGTATCGTTACAGCTATTGGAGCGTACCTACTTCAAACGGTGCATGTCCCTCTCCGAACATTGTTGTTTACCTCCTATTTGACACCTTTTGTCAGTTACCCATAGATTGAATTCAATAATATACATATACATATACATATACATATACATATACATATACTGCCAATACTTTTATAATGAACACATAGACAAGCGTCATACAAAGAAAGTAGACAAAATTTCCTTATTACGAATGCAAAAAGAAAAAATTAATGAAAGAATAACATTCTACCATCCTAGTGAAGTTCTTTCGCAAATACGGTCGGAGTCGATAAAATTTACATCTTTAGAATGTCAATCAAACCCAAAGATCTAACACATTAAATGTAAGGGATGGATTAACGCTTAATCGTCAGGTTATATTTCTGATAATTTCACTTCAAATATTTATCTTAGGCTACTGCAGCACACAATTTCAGCAATTAACACTATAAACATGGATATCGTATGGTTTCAGCATCATGGTGCTCTACACCTTATTTCTCAATATGCTTGGTGTGTGACATTTAAAGCGTCGTACTTATAATAGTGATAGTACCTATCAACATCAATCAACTGAAACAAAATAAACAGTAGCGACACGAGCGAGACTAACTCCAGAACAGATAAGCAGCACATTAAATGAATTCTATAATAACCTAACTTATACTTGAAAGTGAAGGGTGGACATTTTGAACATTTATAACTTTAGAACTGGATATCTATTTTGTTCTGTACTTCAATAAAATTTAAAACTAATTATTGAAAGTGAGATGTTTTTAATCTTTACATATAAAACCACAGAATCAAATATTGATGCCATGTGGTTAACAGGGAAACAGGATTCTATGTATTTACTGATAAAAATATTTACGGTAGATTGTTCGTATTTGTGAATATCTTATAATGGTTGCATACCATTTTGACACTGACAAAGACATCAAGACTTTGGACCCTGTAGATAAATTTTGAGGCATGCGCGACTGTGAAGAATATAGGTATTTTAGATAAAAAATTCCCTGTACTGCACTCACAAATTACATTGCTAGAATTTTATATGTACATATAGGTATACACACATCAACATAATCTAAGGATATCAATGTCTATTTTATTTGCTTGATTTTACATCCGTAAATATTGTCTTTTGTTGCTTAGTTTGGTTGCTAGGTAACTTCTAAACAACTATCTGTCAAAAGTATCCATTAAACAAGTACAGTTAATGATAAGTCCTAAAATGTTTTGAATTTTAACTTCAGTGTGTTACTTCTCCCAACATTTCTGCGTTGTTTCACAAAAATTAGTACCCATTGATAAGTGCAAGCATAAATTGCGTTAAAAGCAAATATGAATGAACAAACTAGACGTCGTCATTTGCATCCTGACGAAATGAATAGGGCAGTTGGAATGCTGGAAGTTGGAGTAAGACAAGT
>SMLS01032338.1:0-10057 GCA_004785975.1 Popillia japonica | reverse complement strand
TTGCAATGCTTTATAATGTATAATGTATTTTTCTTTTTTGAATAACGTTGTCATTAATTTTGGAATCTTAGATTTCGAACCAGGTGGTATTAAATGTTGTGGGCATAGCGGTAAATCTTTATGTTTTTCAAATAATTCTTTAGGATAAGATATATCTACTTCATATATATATCCGGTAGAACTATTATCTGGAATATCTAAAACATTTTTAGTAGAATATATATCACACCACTCAAATTCTGCAGTAGGTAATTGCTGTGACATAGCCATACCATATAAGTTATTAACATCAAAATACATCAAGTAAGACATTTCATCATCTTCATTATAGTCTGTCATGTATTTATTATTGGCCCTGCCGTATCTATTTGAACATTGCGATATTCCACCCCTGACACCCCTTTCTATAAACATTACCATGTCTATATCTGTTAGAAGCTCCAATTGAACCCCGGTTATTCTCAACATTGCATCAAAAGCTAAACCAGGTGCGGTGTAGTAATGTAATGGGTCTAAATTGTATGTTGACTTACAGACTTTGCGAAAATTTTCAAATACATCAGTTAATATCAATACATCTACTTTTAAATACAATTCAGCATATTCCTGCAAATTATTAATTTTAAATTCATGCCATACATTGCATGCATGTTCATATTCAGATTTTGAAAGAGCTCTTTTATTTAATTTACTATAAAAGTCCTCAATTGGAGGTAGCTGATTAACTTTTAATTTTTCCCAACAGTCCAAGTAATCATATGGGAAAACACCTTTTCTTTGTAGCAATTGAAATTCAACATCATTATTACAAAATTTTTTAGTAATATCTTTTTGATGGTTATCTAAATATGAACAAAGCTTATCTAAGCTGCATGACATGAATCTAAATGAATCAATAAATTTTAAAATTATTTTAGTATTGCTTACATATTTTTGAAATGATATATATTTTTCTTTGTTTACTGGTAATAATGAAATGTTGCCCGGAATATTTAAACTAACAGCTTTTATGATGAAATGAGAATCATACCCAGACAAATTATGAAAGACAATTGGAATATACTGTGTATTTTTATAATTTAGATTGCAGTTTTTATGTGCACTACCTCTATATTCACCAGTAAAATGACAATGATCTGCACACTTATAGTTATTATCGTCATTGAACGGTTTGGAACATATAAAACAAATTTTAGATTGTTCATGTTGTTCCTTCTGTAGGTTGGTCATTCTAATTGGTTTTATATTTAACATTTTTTCATTTAAATCAACAGCAATTTTTTCTAGTTGTTTAGAAAACCATACGCAACAATCTTTACCTGTGTACATATCAAATTTTGATTGTGAATCATCAAACGAGCATTTTAAATAATATGCAATGCTGAAGGCTTCATGTTTTTGATATTTTTGTTGAGTTTCAGTAGCCCTATCATCGTTAAATTTTAATAAAATGCTTTCTATATCCGCATACATAACAAAAGGAACATCTAAAGAATATCGAAAGTTTTTAAATTCTAGTATTTTTTCTTGTTCTGTTGGTAGAATAATTTTAGTTGTGTTTAAATTTCGGCACTCTACTTCATGTTTGCGAAGATTTTCTTCACTTTTGAAATGATTTAAACAACGATTACAAAGCCAACTCTTATTTTTTAAATCAGGTAATTGTTTATGCAATAAACGGGATAAATTTCTAATTAATGCAAAGTGATATACACGTTCAAAATTTTTAACATAGTCTTCTAAGTCCACTATATCTTCACCGTCATCGTTGTCATAATTTGCTGCTTGATTTTCTATCATTAATAAATTAACTTTTTCATTGAAATCAAATTTGCTAGTATATGATGGCAAAATTTCATTTTTCCAACCAATGGTAAATACGTTTATAGAAATGTTGTTCATATATTCAAATTTGGGAATACTTTTTAATTTAATGGGGAATGTAATATTATCATATTTTAAAATTCTACTGAAATGTGGATATGCAGACGTTTTATAACCATGACTAACATGTGGGTATTTTGAAGCAACGATACACCAAAGAAAACAATATTGATCATTATTTTTTATGTTAAGTACAGATTTTGTGACTTTTATAAATTTCGGCATTTCAAGGTATGTTGAAATTCCTCCACTAATTGGTGAATAATTATTAATGTTTACTTTTAAATATAAAATTTCATATAGACTCCAGCCTGAATCTTTTTCACTAAATTCTTCTAATTTATTCAAAATTTTGTCTTTCACATTTTCTGTATACCATTTCTTTAAATTAGTATTTCTATCGATCACCTCATTCTTAGTAATGAAATGTTTGATATCGGTTTCAGCGTTATGTGGTTTAATAAAGTTCCCAAAGAAAGCAACATTCACTTTTAACAACGATTTTTTTAATTCTCGTTTAATTTTGCATGAAAAACTTCTGAATGCTTTGTCTAAGAAAATTTTAGGGTCGATTATTTTATAATTGATAATTGCACCGCTTCGTAATCTATTATTAAAACATGATTCTAGATCTTCCCATATCAAGTTATGATTTTTACTTTTTTGAGTATTTCTGTTATAAGTAAGTTTTTGTTTGAAAAATTGTAGTTGCACCAAACCGGATTCTAATTTTGAAAAATTTTTTACATTTCGTGATTTTGTTTTAATTGCCTTTTTGATAATAAATATAATTTTTTTAATAATTTTTAACCAATTTTGAAACTCATCTCTTCGTTTAATTAATCTACTTACTACATCAAGTTTTCTCACTACACTACACACTAAGGAATCAAGTATTGATTTGTTTGACATTTTACAACTTGTGAGCGATATGGCGGGCTCATGAGTATTTATATAGTATCAAGGTTAAGGGTCATTGAAATAATTAAATATTTTATATTATACATATACAAATTTATTAATTACAACATTGTTTGAACTTTTTCATTGTGCATCATTACAATAACCTCCTGTTGAACCCCAACCGTTTTCTCCTCTTAAAGTGGCAAAACCCTGTACATTGCAATTACAAAAATTTCCTTTTACAATTGGTATAAATACAATTTGTACAATACTGTCACCCAACCAAACAATAGAATCTTTCATAACTGTAACCGCAACTGTTAAAGGACCCATGTATTCGGCATCGATAACACCACCAACAACAGACAGCCCCATTTTCTTTGCAGCAGAACTACGTTCCTTGATCAAACCCATAAATCCTTTTGGTATATAAACACGTTCCAGTAGACAAACTTGATTGAGTTTACCGATTAGTAAAACCACGTTAGAACTAACTGTTAAATCACTACCGGCATCATTAGCAGGTTTTGTCTTTATTTCACGTTCACCCATCTGGTAAATAATTGGTGAATTTCGAATTATTGGTATTAGCAGTGAAAGAGTCTGTAAATGCATATCTGCATTTAATAACTCGCGTTTAACAAATAAGGGAAAATTAAACACTTTAGCTACCTCTCTAAACATTTGATTTTGAACCCTTATATATTCTGCAGTAAATATATCAATGCCGTTATTACGTTGTTTCATTCGGTTAATAACAATGTCTTCATCTTCTTCAGTCACCCAAATAATGACAAACCAGCCTTCCGGATACAAAAGGTCTTTATATTTATTCACCATTGACAATCCCTCATCAATAGACATATTCCCATTCAAAATTTTAATAATCCAATCATAAATAATATTCGATATTGGACAACGATCATGAATGTACCCATCAATGCTTTTATTTGTTAAGTAAAAGGTATATATATTTTTGTGGTCAGTGTTTGCAAATTTATCTTTTAAAATCGGAAATCTGTTACAATGTTCATAATAATCTCCAACTATAACCGGTAAACTCATTATTTGAAGTTGTTTCAAAAAAGTTGATTTACCTAAGAAATAGTATTCAAACCACGATTTTATAAACAAATTATTATAAATTCTTACCTGTGCAAGCCGTTCCGTCAATGGCAATTTTCATGGTTTCTGCGATTATGCTTCAACAATTAACAACTAGTAAATATGATTATTGTAATGATGCACAATAAAGAAGTTGCAAACAGTAAACCAGTATGTGCTTATATACATAGTAAATGATGCAATATTTGCAGTATTTCTTGAAATTCTGTAACTGCAACATTTTGTAAAATTTCGGTTTTTCGTGATCTTTTCACATTTTAATAACCTTTATACATACTTCCTACATATTAACACATAATGAGCGATGGAATATTTATAATTTATATTAAGATTCTATAATACTACAACGTTTGCAAGATTTCACATCGTCTAAACAAGTTTTGTTATTACGAGATAAAGATTTTTCTAAAATAATATGAAATCAATCTTTAGTAACAAAGTTGCATTGGAATTTTTGAAATTCTGCATCATCGTAATTTATATGTATTAAGTTTTCACAACATTGTAACATTTGCAAGATTTCACATTATCTAAAGAAGTTCTGTTATTACGAGATAAGGATTTTTCTAAAATGATATGAAATCAATCTTTAGCAACAAAGTTGTAATGGAATTTATAGCAAATAAAATACACAGCAAATGATGGAATATTTTATACTTACTAACGTACACACATTTTTTAGTAATTTGTGTTGTGTGGAATTATTTTATACAATAAGATTTGCTGAATCAAATAGTCTCATTTTTAAGAATTTTCAATATAAATAATGGGAAGATTTCACATTATCTAAAGAAGTTTTGTTATTACGAGATAAGGATTTTTCTAAAATGATATGAAATCAATCTTTAGCAACAAAGTTGCAATGGAATTTATAGCAAATAAAATACATATTTTATACTTACTGACGTACACTCATTTTTTAGTAATTTGTGTTGTGTGGAATTATTTTATATAATAAGATTTGCTGAATCAAATAGCCCAATTTTTTTAAAAAATTTTAATATAAATACTGGGTTGTATGTATAGCATATTCATAGTATTCGGTGAAATTATGGCTGGCATACCAAGCACTTTGCTCATCAAATCAACAAATGAAGAGCTGCTTCCACCACGGATGTTATTTGTGGTGTGTAAGCAGTTATTCAGGTAAGATCTTTACAAGTTTTATATTTAAAGAAAAAGCTAATATATCGTTGTATGTTTAGATATGGTGTCAAAACAATTGTAATGAAAGACTCACAGATTCATGTGAGCCTTACCTATACAGCGAAGGGGGAAACGCTAGCAAAAAAATTTGAGAATCTACCCGTTGACTATGTCAGGTTGGCGTTAGAATCGTCCGAGGAAATCAGTCTATTTGAGGAGGCCCTGCGACGTTTCAACTTCAACTTCAATGCTAAGGGTGATGATATGGACGCGGTGGAAGACGGTCCACCACCACCGAAAATTAAATGTATCATCACCCCCTCGGAGGAAGAGTCAACCATGGTGAGGAGGAAACCAAACAAATTAAAATTAAAATTATTAGAAAATAGATCAGTAACACCAGCATCATCATCCAAAATCCGTGAAGTTTATGATGATGATGCTGATGATCATAATGCACAAAAATTTCATTATGAAATAATACAATAAACCAAATTAATTAAAATTATGTCTTTTATTTCACAAACCAGGAATATAAAGCACATACATTATTTTTAGCACAGTTTAATGTATTGTTTATATGCTCACCACAGTGAGTATCAAGATTACAATTACTTAAGCTGTCTATATTTGGACAATTGAATTTATCCATATCTATAATAGTGTTACATAAAAATTTTTCTAGCGCCTTCTTCTTGTTCAAACCCTTCACTAATATTGTATTGTTGCCAATTATATCTTTTAAGTAGTTTCCAATGCTTTCTTGAGGTAAATATACTGGTTTACATATATTATTACTATTACCAGTATCATCCTTTTCCTTCCATTCTAACCCATGTATATTATTAGTACACCACTGCATGTGTTTCCGTACATCAGGTGAAAACCATGTTACCACATGTTGTAGTTTGATGAGGGCATGATCAATCATGTTACTTTCTATATCATAAATCGCAATTTCTCTAATAATAAACTCGCTCTCTTTATATTGGAAACCTTGGATATCCACAATAAACATTTTTACAACACTTGATAATAGTATGTTTCAGATGTAGATCACTCTGATGACTGGAGAGGATTGTCATAACTACTGCTATATATAATACATTTTACTTCTTGTCGTTATAAAATATACTATGATTCACATGCTTAGATCCTGTTCCATTTATAAGTTTTTGAAAAGAACAAGCAATACACGCTCTGTTAGGAATGTCTGTTTCCCCCTTACATTTCGGACAAACATATTTCACTGGCACTGGCATAATGTTAAATAGATTCTAAATTAAAAAATGCACTTCCTAGCACTTTAAATACTGATATTCAACTGATGGTGAATATTCTGAATTTTATTAAAATATATAGGTACCGCTACTTATACAATATTATTTTTATCAATCCAGCTATTATGTGTATTATTAAAACCCAACCACTTCACCAGTACTTTGTTATTTTTTTTCTTCAGAATTTTCTCAACTAAATATACGTCAGGATATTTAACTTTTTGTAATTGATACTCATAAAAACCACCTTGAATTTCATTGTTTTTATCATCTTCTAGTATATATGTAGTTGGATTCGTAAGGTTTACTTTTTTTATTTTGAAAATTTCCGTGGACCAATTAGCTGTGTAACCTTTATCGAATATCCCCCTAATTTTCGATATTCGAACCTGATCACCTATTTTAAATTTATTATTTAACTTGGATATTTTTATATGTGAATAAATGGTGTTTAATAATTGCTTTTCATGTTTTTTAGTTACATCAGTCGGTTTCATGCCTATAGTTCTATGTTTAGTATTATTGTATTTATAAACTATTTCTTTCAAGAAATCTACCCATCTGTAGGTACCTCTATAATTAAATTCTTTCCACATTAAGTTCTTCAATGTTCTATTAACACGTTCAACAATAGCGGCTTTTTTTTCACTAAACGTACTATAATGATTAACATTATATTTTTTCATTAGTTTCTTAAAGGGGGTATTGAAAAATTCTTTTCCTTGGTCAGTTTGTAAATTTTTAGGTGACTTGATCCTTAATATTTTTTCCATTGCTTTACAAACTTCATTGGCAGATTTATCTTTTAAAGCATAGGCCCAAACAAACTTCGAAAAACAGTTGATTACTATTAAAATATATTTGTAACCGTTATTTTGTTTAGCATAGGGTATCATTTCAACCAAGTCTGCTTGATATAAGTCATACATTGATTTTAAAATAGTTCTTCTCCTCTTAAAATTTATTCTAGTAGGTTTATGTATTTCGTTAACTACTTGCCGTTTTTTATCAGTTGAGGATTTAGTTTTTACCATTTCTTAATATATAATATTTGCTTCACGTAACTCTTCAATTATAGAATTTATTTCATTTACTACACCCGTATTACCTGCTTGGTGTGAACTTAATAATAGTTTAAGCCTTTCAACAAGTTCATTCGGATTATCCCAATAAATATAATCAGGTTTATTATCAGTTAATTTCATTAAAAGTCCGCCTTCTTTCTGCTTTTTAGTGACATCTTTTGGTGTATTATATATATCAGATAAGATATTTTTATATTTAGGTAAAATACTACCATGAATTTGCTGCTTTGGTTGATAGTAACGTAGTATTAAATTTGTTTTTAATGCAATTTTTTTATAATTCTTTTCATCATCTTCAGTGTAAGAAGTTGGTTTCTTTTTAAAAAGCAATTCATAAAGACCTTTTGTTCCTGTATATAATTTATTTTTAAGCTCTATATCACCATTAGGATGTATTTCTATTGGGGAATTACCAATATAGAAGTTACCATTCTCATATCTAACACCATATTTATAATCAAATGTTTGAAGTCGCCTATCCTTCTCCTTGTCCTCAAACATTTTCGTTATATATGATTTAGGTAATAATGCATAATTTTTAAAAAAATCCAATTTATCCTCCTCTTTAGAACTTGATATAGTAAATGAGGGTGTAAATAAATCTTCCGTTTTCATAATTTCATTTGTTATAAATTTCATATCTGATGCTTCAACATCTTTTTTCATAACAGTACTATTGCTTGTATCTTCTTTTTTACCATCTAATTTATGTTCAATTTGTTTTAAATGTTTAGTTATAGGTAAAAATTTTCTCTCTTGTGCAATTTCACCATGTTTTAATATACTTAATTTATTTTTGATACTTCTTCTAGTTGCAATAATTTTCTTCTTAATTTCCTTTTCATTGGGGTTTATCATTTTCTACTAATGTACAGCGTATCACTTATAAAATTATTATGACTTATTTTATAAGGAAACTTACATTTTATAATGAAATAAAGTGATCAAATCCTTTTCGATATCTACCGTTATTTAATAAACTGTCTTTAAAAATTGTTATGAAGGAATGAGGTTCCTTCCAACATAAAAAACATATATCCTTAAATTGTTCAAACGACATATCTACACCTACATGTTCAATATACACATGTTTTAAGTTTACATCATCTTGTTTAAATAACACCAACATATTAGCGTTGTCTCGTATTAGATGCTTTGGTATTTTAGCATACGTTTGTGATAAGTAAAAACAATCTATATCATTATGACGCCCCATACTGAAGTACTCTCGCATCACATTTTGATTATCACAAGCCACATCATCAAAAATAAAAATTGAATTTCGTTTGGCTTCATTGGGTGGTATTATGTTTTCGTTATTGTTATAAGCATTGAAAGATATACCTTTTATCGGTTTTAATAACTTTTCTAAATATACATATTTAGGTTGATTGAGCGACTTTGAATATAAATATATATTCTCGAATTTTAAACCATTTTCATGTTCAATGAGTGACAGCATAGCATTAGTTTTCCCACAATTAGATGGTCCAGTAATAATTCCTCTCACTGTACATGGAAACAATATACCATGCTTTTTTCTGCTATTTTTTACATCTAAAGCATCCAAATCATGATTTTGTATTTTTAAAGTGATTTTTTGTGGTATCACTTTCATTTGTAGATAAATTTATAAATTAATAAAGCTTGAAATTTACACTTTATTTGTTTATGGTTCACAGTCGTGTAAACAATGAAGTATTATGTTGGTGGTGGATTTATAAATAGTGCTATTAATGCATTACCTTTCGAATTACATTTACCGGGTGGATATAAGTATTGTGGCCCCGGTACAAAATTACAGAAAAGATTGGCTCGAGGTGATAAACCTAAAAATGAATTAGATGCAGCCTGCATGCAACATGACATAGCATATTCACAACAAAAAGATTTAAATAAACGTCATGAAGCAGATAATATATTACATAGTGCAGCAATGAATCGTGTAAAATCTTCAGATGCAACTATTGGAGAAAAAGTGGCAGCTCTAGGTGTTGCTGGTATTATGAAAGCTAAAGTTAAATTAGGTATGGGATTAAAAAGGAATAATAGCAATTGTAATAAGATATTGAAGAAACACTTAAAATTAGTTGACAAAATAAAAAAAACTGTTGATAATGCATATCAAGCTATTAACGAAACCAACGATACTTTTAAGAAAAACACTATTACTGTTGTTAACAAAAAAGTACGTAAAAGAAATAAAAAACCTTTGATCCCAACACCAAATAATAATGAAATCTTAAATGCTGCTATGTTAGATGTAATTAATAAGAGAAAAAGAAACGATAATGCATCAACGATGAAACCTCAAGTTCTAAAACGTAAACATTCTATAGAATTGGATGATATAAATAAAAAACAAAAACTTGAAGAAGATAACCTAATAAGTACAAATATTGCATCGGTTAAACGTAAACGTGAAATTGATGATGATGATGAAATTATTCCTCTAATAAAGAAAAGAAATTGAAACTATTGCTAATAATGGACGATTCCAAAAGCAACAAGAGTTACAGCAGCAGCCACTACAACAAAAACTTACCTGTAATTAAACATTACCTATCTCACCGTTGTGATTTACATATTTAAAATTATATTTACTATAATATAAGATACTTACACAACTTTGCT
>SMLS01032336.1:0-16002 GCA_004785975.1 Popillia japonica | reverse complement strand
GGTTTTTGTAAATACACTGCCGAGCATAAAATTAGGGTCACTCCGTATTTTGAAGTTATTTCACAAGAACAACTGTTTGTGGTTTTTTTCAAAGTTTTTGTGATTTAAGAAAAGTTTGATAAAAACATGGTCCAACAATTGAATTATTAAAAATCATTATCAGCATATTTTTGGCTTCTATGGTTTTGTCTGACAATTGCAAATTGTTTCTATAGTTGTATCAAAATTGTCAGTGTATTACAATGAGAATAAATCCTGTTGTTGCGGAAAGAATTGTGGTGGTTATGGAATATGATCGCGGTCAGCGCGAAACTACGAGAAACGTTGGTGTAAGTCTCTCGAGTGTGCAACGAGTATTTCAGCGGTATGAAGAAACTGGTTTACTCATTCCAAGACCTGGTTCAGGATAAGGCAGGACTTCAACAGCTAGAGATGATTGCTTTTTCGTTTTTAGTGCTTTGAGAAACCGAACAGTCACAGCAGTTTCCCTTCGATATCATTTACAAAAAGTGAGAAATGTAAACCTAACTGAGTGGACAGTTAGGAGGCGACTCCAGTCTGTTGTATTATCTTATCGAACAAGAGGTACTGGACCGGCCCTTTCCCGTGAACATCGAATTGCTAAGTTGAATTTTGCACGAGAACACTTAGCTTGGACAATAGCGGATTGGACTCGCTTATTGTTTTCCGATGAATCGCGATTTGTCTTACGGGCTCAGATAGACGCGTTAGAGTGTGGCGACGGCAAGGCGAGAGATATTCTCAAGAATGTATTGCTGAGCGACTTCCATTTGGTGGAGATTCAGTTATGGCCTGGGCAGGCATATCTTTTGACGCTCGCACGGAGTTAGTCTTTATCAAGAATGGGACATTGACTGCGCATAGATACCTGACACAGGTTCTAAAAGACGATGTTATATCATTCACGGTTGTTCTTGGAGCCGACGCAACCTTCATGCATGATAATGCGCGTCCCCACACTGCTCGGATGGTGCTCGGTGGTTCAAATCACACGATTTGCTTGGCCTGCTCGCAGTCCCGATATCAATCCAATTGAACATGTTGGGGATGAGATTGGGAAACGTTTCCGAAGACATGTGCCGGCCCAAGAAATTCTGAAGACCTTCGCAACATACTGGTGCAGGAATGGCACAATCTCCCGCAGAATGTGATCCAAAGTATGCCTCGTCGTTTGCAAGCTATTATCACTGCCAGAGGATACTAAAGTCCTTAAAATTTCTTTTTTTCAACGAAAAGCATATTACACTGAAATTGTTCATTTTCATTACTTTCAATAAACTTTGAAAAAAAACCACAAAAAGTTTTTCTTGTTCATGCAAACACGACAAAACAATCGCATAAATTTTGTAAACTACGTTACAACCGAAAAAGTTCCGATAACAAAAAGATTTTCTGAAATAACTTCAAAATACGGGGTGACCATAATTTTATGCTCGCCAGTGTAGATATCTGGGAAAGTATAATTAAGATATAGAATTAAGAACATTTTAAGTATGTAGAACTTCAGATGTCACACTAATTATAATTTTGTAGGATTAGATAAATTTTCAGTTTCTGTGATTTAACATACATATTTATATACTTTACGGAGACCTGTCGATAATTAATTGAAAATGTAATATAATGTAGGTTCGTACATGAAATTATCTAGTGATAAAGTAATAAAGATGGTCTAATAGCCAGTTCAGTATTAACCCTGCATAGCACAGAACCTGTAACCTAACCAACGCTCCAAATAAGAACGTCGCACAAAGTCCAAATTACATGGTGGGATTTACCTTATCTCGGAGGTAAAGGACCGCACTGAATACGTTCAGAACAGATCAAGGTAGGTGTAACTGTTCAAGACATCGGAGGGTCCTACCTGTGCATGCGGTAACGTATAGACAAAGGGCCACATTGTAAATAAGTCCACCCTATCAACTGAAAGGAGGACTGGACCCCCGTTAACTATCAGTGTATAACGCTAGTGCAAGCCTACGTGACCTGTGACATACATAATGTGTTATTGCATTCTGTTTTATTTTTATATTGTTGATGTTTCTGTATATTGTTATTTATTTTGTATAATTTTAGTTGCAACACCCCTCGAATTCGCAAGCTGCGATGTGGAAGTATAACTTCATTTGCTTCGTAATGACAACTTTCCGTTCAGATGTGAGACTGTACGGGCAACGAAAGTTAAAAACAAAGATATCATAGTTAAGCACCCAACTTTATCTATATTCCATAAAAATTGATTTGTGTTTCCATTTACATACTTATATACTAGTGAAAGCATAGGAATCTTTTATAACGCTTTAGTCTACGCAACCAAGAAAATATATTTTTTATCAGTCGAGAAAATTTAATTATCGGATGAAAAAGCTCGACGCCTCCTACCTTTTCATCAAAACATTTTAATTAAACTTCGTCATCTTTAATGCTCCATTTAAATTTATTTTGTTGACGAACGTATACAGTGTGTGCTTAGAATACGAAATGTCAGTTTCATTAATAAAATTTTAACTTTTGCAAAATTAGTATTCCACTGAGAAATTTAGTGGTGGACACACTTTATTAAAATGAACAGCCTTTGCGGATTAATATTAACAACAGATATTTTTAATATAGTCTGAGAATGGCCATGTATCACGAATAACTGCGATGTGGTTGCCTTTTAACTAATAATCGTAAAAATATTAGCAGGTGTTAGATACTGTATAGTTTGGTGTTTACGACAAAATCCGACTAGACTACAAATAATTTGGCTGTGAATAAGTGACACGATTGGGAAAATTCATTGCCATAATAATTTATAGTTGTGCATCTTGTACGTGCTCGATATAAGTAAACTATTTCTAAAATTGTGATGTGGGTTTAGTCATGTACCAGTAATGTTTATTGATTCGCGTGCTTATTTCAGACTATATTTTCTTCACTTTTGAGACAGCATAAATTTATTTAATGTGTTACAAAATGTTAATAGATTAGTCTTGCTTGAATACAGTCAGTACTGCGAAAACTGTAAGTCCGTCATATATGATATGTGGCTGTAGGTTACTACAGCACTAAGATATAGCTCTGGAATCGTCCAATTAATTACAGCTCTTTTTCTTGCATTTTAGCAAGAACATCTATCAAAAATTGAGAACATATTCAGATTTCTAGTCTATATTTCCACTTATTGTTGATTATTCAATGATTTTACAAATTAATTCAACAATAATGATTGAATTGTTTAGATTCGCACGATTCTTCATCACATCAAAATTGTAGTTGAGAAAACAAAAATGATTCACTAAACATATTACTTAGTACACTGAGGAAAAAGTAGATGAATCCATGCAAATTCCATTTAGCACTCTCTATTCCACCAAATAGAATATTTATTAATATCAAGGCAAACTTATAACAATGTGGTAGTGAAATACAACACTAAATTAGGAACTCGGAATTTAGATGTTCATCTAAAACTAAATTGAGATAATTATATGTCGAAAATTAACTCAAAAAATTTATTGCATCAAGTAATTCGTATCTTAAATGACAACTTACAAAGGATATCAGCTTTATACCTAGTTTCTGAGGTTCCAATAAATTACCAATAAATTTGTCAATATATCTTTAAATGTTCTTTAAGTCCGTGCTGCGATCATTGTAGAATATCTGCTGCAGTACCATGGAAGTACTATACTACCAACTTTTAATTGGGAAAAAAATTATCATAAATTATGGAAATTAAAGTGACTGATATTGCCTCATGTAATCACATTCTATTCCCGTACGTTATGCTATGCGAATTAACATGCAAATCATCGTCAAATAATCTCGTCTATGTAGTAGTAGGCCATCGAAAATTATACTTATATCTAATTCTCGAGTTAAAATTTTAATGCCATTCAATTTGTCATCTTTAACATGTCACTGTTGATTTGTTACTGAAATAAACTCTATTAAATATGCTGGAACCTGCGAACCTACAATCAGTGAATTGTAAATAAAGTAATACATCCATCGTACTCCCGTCTACCATGTGAACGCTTGCGAGTGATCGATACCTAAAGTTAAAAATAAAAGACGGGCATAGCTAGTTTCCCTTTGTTAGAACTGAAAGTGTATACGCTATATTCAACTGTCATTGCATTGGCGAAAGCATAGTTTGTTGCATCTTTAATACATATATCGATTTCATTCATCGCAGTTCAGCAATACATTAGATTTCCTATAGAGCCGAAGATCGAACGCAAAAATCCAATTCTGTGCCGAATGCTAGTGCAATAGCAATAGACTGTTCACTGTTGTTAACGCAGATCAGCATGCGGCAGTCACTTAATATGGCAGCTGTAGGGGTATCGTGTAGATCCTCTCACTTGCAGTCGGCGAGTCATCATTGATAATATCAATCCATCGATTCACAAAGTGCACTCTGTATGTATTAGTGGCATGGACAACATTTTCTAGCTTAAAAGTCTTAGATTATATGTAGTAGGGCAACAATGTTGAGACTGGGTACTGTTACGTGTTTTGTAAAATACCCACTAGGAAGAGCATGTCATGTCTAAAACAGATGTATTTGTTATCCCTTTAACTGTTAACTCATGTCGAAAAATTGTTGACGATGGATTATGATTATATCTAAAGTTGTTGGTAGGGCTATTGCCATCGTTTGTAGGATTATTATAATCCGAAGTTTCAACAGTTCCTCTACTGTCGTCATCAGGGCAGTTCTGATTTCCTTTTAACCTCATTTAACAACTTGTTTTTCTATGCTTCAGGTGGAAAAACCTATATGTATATACAAATAAAGTTAATATAACTAGTTTTTTTCGACCTAGAGCATAGAAAAACAAGTTATTAAATGAGTTTAAAAGGAAATCAGAACTACCCTGATGACGACAGTAGAGGAACTGTTGAAACTTCGGATTGTAATAATCCTACAAACGATGGCAATCGCCAAACCAACAATTTTAGATATAATTTTTAACTTTTATCAATTTTTTCATAAATAAAAAGTAAGTGATATAGTCTAGAGATAGTATGTAGATGCTCTACTTTATTAACATCTTACGAGAAGCGCAAGCAACGAATTGTTGATAATCTTACAATGCATGTGACATTTTCATACTCTACTCTCTCGAGTCACTTTATCTGTAGAGCACTACGAAAGATATCAGGGCAGTGGTAGTTGTGTAAGCGACCCGCTCGTGAACGTACATATTTTTCTCTTTACACGACATTCAATTAAGTGAATAGTAGTTTTCTCGTTTAAACACTAATCGATATTGCTATTACTTGAGATAGATATCATCAATCTTCTTATTCAATTCTGATTAAATTTTTCACTTTCAAGCGTAATAACACTTCGAAACGGCAAGCGGTTACACTACTATTCAATTCTATTTCATCTTGAATCTTGTAGCAATTCTGTTTCGAATAACTTTCTTGTAACAAAGAAATTGCGCTCATATATTTTCTGTAGAACACTTTCACCTTATAGCTCACCCACTTACCGCACACATGGGAACGTGCAAATAAAGCATCAATTTATTAAACTTATTGGTATTGGTATGTGTATGAGATGAACACGGAGAAATACAATGTTAAATCTTTATAAACGTGCGCGTGGGATGTAGTTCTGTTTTGTGTGTTTACAATAGTTCCTATCGAATATTATTTCACAATGAAAGTAATGCAAAGTTTCAGATAGAAACAGCAAAATATAAGAGGAAGTATTATTTGAAACGCTTTCTTTTCAATAAGGTCAGGATATCCTAACCACTTAACGCCAAAGTTATTTTGTTTCAGTGGATTTTGAAATTAGAGATGTTTTACTGTTTGTAAATAATTATCCGGGTAACCTTAAATACATACCACCTTCTCAAATCCTGTTTGAACGAATTATATTTAATTGGTTTAGAATGTAGTAAATGTAAATATGTAAGGATATGAAAGTAACTGTTGGGTTTGCTCGACTCAAGTATAATAAATTACATATATTCTAAATTATTCCCTAATAGAATTGTTTCTCAACAAGAAAAAAAATCTGAATCAAATATACTTTTTGTAGTAAAGTAAAGTTTACTTTAGAAACGGTAATATAAATGTTTTTTTGATACCAGATTCTGATATATGCCAGTTATACCAATATTTAATCGTATCAATATCAGTTCTGACTTACTTCGAATTTGAATAAAATACAACAAATATGATAGATGTGTACAAACAAATCATATTGGGAGATAGATAAAGAAGTAATACAGTTAGTGAGTTGTAAAATTGAGAGAAGAGCTGACACCTACTTGAATGTCTAAATAGCATACTAAATAGCTGACATATGCCGTCAATTTCTGCAAAGATACTTTATTATTCGTTTTAGTCAATAATACTAAAACAATCTAAGCATGTTAGCGTACAGTTCTCGATTCACGGATAATAGGAGCCAAAAATGTGCATGTTCATAAAAAATATTGGTCGAAAATTAAAGCTTGAAATGACAAAAACTAATACTAATACGATCACATTAATATTTATGAAGTAAATGAATACAGGACCTCCTTAACTTACTTAAGTTTTTAAAATTCTTGAATAGTAAATCTTAAAATTTACAATCAGGAAACGTTAACGATATAAGCTAATGAATTATGTATAACACTTAAAGAAGGAACATATTAGATATTATATTCAACAACTGCAACTTAAACTGCTGGTTCTAGTTAAAAACAAAAAAATGAGTTTTTGTACTGCAGCTTTTATTTCTAAAGACAGTTTTCATAGTTAGTAGTAAGCGCTAGAGTCATATGATGATTAAACTGTTTAATTTTGAAGTGACAGGATGTTTGATTGTAAATCTGTTGAGTCCAATCTGTTGTATTATTGTGATTATACATATATCAAAAGTCGTATACAAATCGTTTCCATATACACTGACTTTAGTAAGGCCTTTGACAAAATTGATTACGTTCTGGTGTTTAAGTTAAATAATTTAGGAATACATGGTGATTTGCTGCGTTGGGTAAAGTCATATATTTCCGACAGGACTCAGGCAGTTAAGTTAAATAGTGTTGTCTCCGAGTTTGTTTCTGTTACTTCGGGAATTGCTCAGGGCTCTCACCTTGGCCCGTTGCTATTCATTATGTACATTAACAATATATCGACCTGTTTTCAATACTCCAAGTTTTTACTATATGCCGATGATCTGAAAATCGATCAATTTAACCTGCAATTAGATCTATTTCGTCTTTATGAATACTGTGTTAGGTAAAAATTATTTTTGAACTACAACAAATGTAAATAAATCTCTTTTTACAGAATCCGAATCATTTATAATTATACCTACTTGTTGGGAACTTGCGAACTGGAGCACGTATCTCATATCAAGGATTTACGTGTGATTTTTGTCAGTAAACTACTGTTCAATCGTCACATTGATTTTATTACGACCAAAGCATTGCGATCTCTGGGTTTCATCATAGGCACTACGAAGTCTTTCACAAATGTAAAGTCTATAATTTCTTTGTTTTATGCATAGTTTACAGTATACTTAATTACGCTAGTGTTATTTGGAATCCTCAGTACAACATTTACATTACTAGGCTTGAATCGGTACAGAAGAGATTTATTAATAATCTCTTAAGAAAATACAATATGCCCCGTTACAGTTACACTGCTTCACTAACTGAATTTAACCTTGCACTTCTGAAAATTCGGAGGGAATGTATGGACATGGGCATACTGTTTAAAATTTGTAACGGTCTCATGGATGCACCTGAGATTCTTGGGTCGATTGATTTCAATGTGCCAGCATTTCCAACTCGTAGCACGACGCTTTTCAAACCCGCACTTGCTCGAATTAGCTCATACAAGAACTGCCCCATCTTGCGCCTTCTTTATAATTATAACACAAACCATAATTGGGTCGACATATTTATCAACTCATTTCATTTATTTAAGCAAAAAAATTAAAATTAAAACCAGTTAATTGGCTAATATATCTCGATTTTGATTAATATGACTTCCTCCATAGTGGTTATTTTCTTACTCCTAGCTTTTTCTTAATCTTCCTTTTCTCTTTTCCTTTTTTTTCTAGAGGTTTTTACTTTTTCTTTCTCACTGAACAGATATCCTTTTACTACCCTACTTAGAATAAGATTGTTTTATTTACTAATTTTCTATTTTTTGTACTAGCATAGGAAACTATTCTTATGTAGGTACACGTTATTATTTTGTGGATGCTATTGTGGGTTCGTCCTGTTTGCGTCCCAAATAATGTAAATAAATAAATAAATTAAAGAAGTTCATACAATAAACCAGAAATAATAACAAAAATTATGTTCTTATTAGCTTCGTTTCACTAAAAAGTGGGGATTCAGTGCGGTTTTCTGCTATATCCGTAGACAAAAAGATAATCTTTGCGGAAACCCTGTTGACAAAAGTGGCTCTACACCTTGTATACGTTATAAATACCACCGTTAGTTGTTTAATATTTTCCAAGCTATCAACTGACTTATATTTGGAGCGCATATACTTTTTCTGCGGCTTGTAAAACAATTTTTCTCATTTTCATGTAGCTACCGATGTTGGTAAAAATGGGCAACTATCGAATGCTGCACAAAATGGAGCATCATTTTTCATAAAGGTATCTGGCTGCATGTATTACAAATGGGAATTTGTAAGCAAGATACACACCGCAGAATTTCACATTTGCCTAATTCATTCACATTTCTTATATATTTTTCAAATGGTTTCCCAAACAACATTTCGCACAGTAAATGTTATTGAATGTTTATTTTACGATGATTTATTAATGGTTGTATTATGTTGGGTGTTATATTTCTACACATGTATATGTACGTCATATTGTACCTCGTATTGTACTGAACTCATGACGTGTTTATTTCATAAATGCATTTTAGTGTCGAGCCAAATAGTATGCAAAAAGACATGTACATAAATACATGCATATTGAACTCCATTGCATTGGTATGAGTAAATATATATTCTTAGAAGCTATAGATATTTGAGGGTAGTGGTGAATAATTTTCTGGTGTTATGATTTGTGACTTTCTCTAAAGCTTCAACCTAATATAGTGATAATGAGAAGACCTGGTGACATGTTTGTAATATTAAAAAAATTGATCGAAATTCAGTAACTGTAGACTGAGCTCGAAACTGCAATTAGTGAAGTAGCTTTCAGCTTTTTCAGTTTTACGATATCTTTTCTTATGTAACCACAATTCATACTTACTCAGTCGTATGTAGAAAAAACTGCTCCTTCTAATTCTACAATAACAAATGGGAAATTGTATTTAAAAAAGTGTAGTAGCATTATCTCTTGTTTGAGACACCTTGTATACTATTGTCTGTATCTACTTGTCCGAGAGTTTCTTCGAGTACCTCCTCTTTTAATATTTATGGAACTTATTAGCTACTTTGCCAATGCACTGCATGTATATGATAAATAAAGTGACTAGAATAGGAAAACGTTAATAAAAACACGACAAATACTAAGGGAGCGCCAATCACCTTAGGAATGGACATAAAGTTTAGTTAGTCAACAAGGCTGAAATATATTTGCGATTTATTTTGAAATATTGTTACATGGACTCTTTTATTATAGTATTAGATGTAGCGACTCCTTTGATTAAAAAAAGTTAAATATTGGATATTTAAAGCATTGTCTCGACGTATGTATATTATTATTAACATAGAGATTATTTAACTAGGCTTTTAAACTTAAAGCCAGCTGCTGTTGTATTCAAACATGTGCACACGAATACATATGATGGTGACTTCCGACGTACACAGAAATAATAATGTTACATTATTTTCTTCTAACGATTAAGAATTATAGGAGTACAAAAGAAAATTAAAAAAGAGAAAGAGACCTACTTGATGTCGATGACCTGTAAGCAGTATTTAACGTTATCCCTTTCCGTTTATGATATCCTCCATTCATAGATAACCGTAGAGTGCCTCTCTGAAAAGCAGCAAAGTTGTCGAAACGACCTTGCAGGTCGCATTCTTCACCGTACCGACTAGAAAACCTACGACCAGATGATTCTGTTCTCACAACAATGCCGTCCACATTTTTACGACGCATAGGTACGGAGGTAGATTCGCATTCCTCTCGTATTGGGATTTGTAGGATAGCTGCAGCTTTAGGAGCTATGGTTGACGGAGGAGTACTCACTGTTACCTTCGCCTTGTTATTTTTTAGAAAATCTACCTTTTTAAAACCGAGATACGTTAGCTGATTCTTATAAACTTTATGTTCGTTTATCGGTGTTTTCAATATCGTCTCAATTGAATCGCTGTCCGCAAAGTTCCAATTTTGTAAGTTTTCTATAGCTTCTCGATTGAAATAGTTTCTTTTAAACTCGACACTATCACGTATACTCGATAAAGACGGGCTTTTCTGAATAGTGTTCATTTGCAGTTCGTTGGCGTTCCTGTGGTGTAAAATTTTATTGCCTATTAGACGAAGAGATGCTCTTACCGACTTGGAACGTTTTAAATTGTTCGCGCTTGCACTGGTTTTACTAGTACAACGTCTTTCAACTAATACTTCAGACATTTTTCTAGATTTTTTTTTACTTTTTTGGTCACTAATAATCACTTTTCCCATCACTTACATTTAAAGGTTAATACCGCATCCTTCCTTATTGCACCTACTTGCGTAAAATAAATCGAATAAACAATTAAAAGAAATCACTTAATATTAACTTTGGTTTAAAACGGTAACTTTATGTTTCTTAGTTATTAACAACTACTAATATCACTTTGTTGTATTGCTACTTCTAAATTGTAATCGGTAAATTCCATACAAGGTTTCTTTGCGGTTTATGTCGCACGTTTTTAAACTGACGCTGACGAAAACTTCAAACATTCGCGTCATTGCTTTTCGCAGTGCTGTTTCTATGACTGGTTTCCGAACACAAACGGAACAGCTGTGTGTGTATTTTGAATAGTGTGCCGGTCTTACGTATAGTTTGTCTACGGGTGTGCGGTATGTATTATGCCATATACATAGTTGGGGAAGGGGAATCTCATAACGGTCAACGACTTTCGCCTTTAGGAGTTCTTGTTATAAGTATTGGAGTTGTATGGACAAAGGCGCGTGGTAAGGCTACGGTAAATGATTTCTCTCCGGTGATATAGATCCAAGTTGCTTGTCTTTAAACAATTTAAGAGCCGATCATTGCAACGTAGAAAGACCACGGAGGAAGAAATTAATGTATTACAAGTTTAAATTCTTACAGCCAGATTCAACCTAATCTTTATTAACCACTATACTGTTTTTTACTAAGAGTAAATTGAACATCCGGATTACATTAGGCAAATTGATTTGAAAATATGAATTTAACGGTAAATTTAATGATGAATTACAATGAATTCAAGTACTTCTTATTTACACTTTGATATTTAATTTAATTTAACGTATAGGTACAATACATTTTTAAAAGAATAAGTGCACAATAATTCGTATTTTTTGAATCTGTTATAATTCTTCAATATACAATGTTATTATTAAGTAACAAATTACGTTAATAACAAAAACTAAACGAAATCTAATTGTTTAACGAATAATATTTCCCTGTATCTATAAGAAATAGAAGCGTATACCACAGTTCTTTTTAATGTATCCATATAAACTGAAAATGGCCGTTTGAATTAATGGAGGTAGATTTTTGGCTACTATGTATATACGATTTTTCTTTGTGAGCAGTGACTTAGATGGAAATTCAACCCGAATAGTTGTGTACAGATGTAGCATTCTAAATGGTGGAGTCAATACTCAAAACTGTCCGCAGAAAATCTACAAAAAGTCGTTTAAGAAGGTCTTCATAACAAAGAAGTCACCGTTTGGAGGGGTTTTATAGCCGAGTTTATCATTGGTTCGTATTTCTACGAGCAAATGCAGAAGGGAAAAGCCGTATCTGTAACTGTAAACGGTGAACGATATTTGCAAATGTTGAGAGATTATGTTATTCCTTATTCTTATCACCAACAACGCTACAAGACTGCTAAGACAATATGACGGAGCAAATTGGTGCAATTCAACCAGAAATGTTACGGAATGCTGTAAACTACTTGCAGGAAAGGTTGGTAGTCTTACAACAACAAAATGGAGGACATATTGAGCAATTGTCGTACTGATTTTGCCTATACAGCCTTGCACCTTGTGCGAAAACTTTCAGTAATATTCACCGTCGTCTAGCAGAAAGCGGTACATTTGAGAGAAACAAAAATACTCCGGGAAGACCTCAAACTATAACAACACCCGAATTAGAGTCAGCTGTTTTGCAGCTAATCCATGAACGTCCAGAAACCAGTACAAGAAAGATAGGTGTTACGGTAAACGCAAGCCTTAAGGATATTACACGATCAACAGTTATATCCTTTTCATATTCAGAGAGTACAGGCTCTTCTTCCGTGTGACTTTCCGCAACACTTAGTTCTTTGTGATTGGTTCCGACAAAAAATTGCCCAAAATGCACAATTTCTCTCCTACATTCTATTTACTGACGAGGCGAACTTCTCCAGAAATGGAATTATGAATTTCCACAACAACCATTTATGGTCAGATGAAAATCCGCATGCCATAAGGAAGATGCACTTTCAAGAGCAACTTTCCTTAAATGTATGTATGTATAATAATTATTTAATTGGTCCCTTCTTCCTTCTGTTCGACTTAGTGGTGCATCATATCGGCTATTTCTTGAAAACGAGGTGCCTGTCCTTTTAGAAGAAATTCTACTTTCGATCCGAAATAAAGTTTGGTTTATGCAGGACGGCGCTCTAGCACACTTTAGTTTACAAACTCGGCAATTTTTAAATAGGACATATCCGAATAGATGGTCGAAAAGTGGAAGTTCTGAATCAGCGTGATGTCCAAGGGCACTTGATTTGAACCCTCCTAGACTTTTCTCTGTGGGGACATTTAAAATCCCTTGTTTATACTACGCCAATTCAAGATCTCGATGACCTTAGTAATCGAATAATTGTTGGATGCGAAACAATTCGAAACACTCCCGGACTTCTTCAGCGTGTGAGTATGCAATTGAACAGGGGGATAGAAGCCTGCATATTAGTTGTTGGTGGTCACTTTTTTCAGTTCTCTTAGGGTTTATTGTAACCGTTTCTAAAATGTTTGAAATAATAATAAATTTTGAGCGAAATAAATCAGCCTGTATCTCTACAACGGAGCACTTTAGGACATACATACTAGTATATTATGACACACGACGCGAACCGAAGTGGCTTTAACGTTACGAGTGCTTTAAAAGCTAATTACGCACTGTGTCATACGATATTTTTTAGTATAAATGCAACAATAATTTTAACTAGAAGAAATGAAATCAATAATTTCAATACATTTTATCGAGTGAGATGTGTCTCTATATTATGTCATTTGACATTTCACTTAATTATTAAACATCATTGTTGTATTAATAATGTCGACAGAAATTCAAAAACTAGCTGAATTAAGCTGAAGCTGAATTAAGTTTAATACCTGCAAAGTCCAAATAATAATTCAAATCAACAATCAATAATTCCAATACATATTATCGAGTGACATGTACCTATATGTCATTTGACATGTCCTGACATTTCATTGGATTATTAAACGCTTGGGATTGGCTGTTACCTAGCAACCTTTATACGCACGCCGTGGGATAAACGCCCGATTATGCACGCTTATGGGTGTGTTTTGATTGGCTTATGCTGCATGCATACTAAAAATATGTTTATAGGACCTTTCTTTGTCGAGATTACCCAAGGAATCGCATTTTAAAATTTCTCGACGAACTTAAAGGCCAGCCTGTATATAAATCCCATTCTTGAACAATTAGATTTCGTTTATTTTTCGTTATATGTAATAAAAAATAAAAAAAATATATAATAATTTAAAATATGTATGTATGTATGTATATCCCTTACTTTATGACAACCTTATAGTTTAAGTTTGTAAACAAAATGTATATTAAAGTCGCAGAATATGTATATACATATTTTTTCAGTCAATTTCTTATTGCTTCCTACTTCAAACTTTGTATATATTAAATATTTGTATTAGTAGAGAGTGTCTATGAAATAATTCAACATCATATAGAGACTCGCTTTGTCTAATACAAGTTTTTATATCTTTTTTCTCTTATATTAATTGCAATAAGAGTGTTTGTTCCATTTGTACTTACAATTCGCGCTCTTCCCTCACCATACTAAATATCTATGCGTGCTACATCGCGCTCGAAATATTTTCAAACAACGATGTGCTTATATACAGAGTGCGCACGTTCGATCTGTTGATAGGATATTCAATGTGTTACAGCAGGCATAGAATTTTAATATGTTAGATAAAGAGATACAATGAACGCATTCGTCCAAGCGCGCAGTACCGATATACATACGTGTCCTGTGTTAGCTAAGGGACATAGCTTCGCCGTTCTTTTTTATCTTACACTAAATGTATCAGCAGGTCATGCGCGCGGGCCCGGTATAGGTGCCTACACAGTTATCGAGGTCAACCTCCTAAAGGCATGCAATTAATCTTTTTAGAGAACCCAACTGTCTGTGTCTTTAAATGTTCTTAAGATACCAGAAATCTGTGAGTTGTTGGTATCGTATTGATAGTACGGCATAGTTCCTCAGTATTGGTATCGATAGTTAGGTATGGACTTCTAGGTATCGTGCACCCTAGGTGTTAATACCGTTGATATCCAAGATATCGACGAATTGATACCAGAAATGGTATCGACTACTGGTCGAGGTATCAATACTTGTAGCCTATCACCCAGGACTAATCACGCCATAACGTATTTCTTGTTCTAGCAAACGGAAACTAACTATGCCTGTCTTTTATTTTTAACTTTAGGTATCAATTATTTGCAGCGGTTCACATAGTTTAAGAAAGTAATGAAAGAAAAATTTATACATTAATTGGACAGGATTTACAAGCATAAATGTAATCTTTGCTGCACAATAGTTGCAATAACAAGTTTCAATTATTTATGTTGTTGTAGTGGGCATTATCTGGACTAGGCTGAACATCGCCCTGGGATTTGTGCCATTTTCGGTTATTTTATTTGATTTATATTTTCTTGTACTATTTTTGTAATTGGTACAATAAATTATTATTCTTTAGACCTTAAAAAGGAGTCTTGACGATCGACGTGACAGAAATAGCGTTTTATCGAAATAAACAGTGCTATTTCACTTTTATTACCAATCATTGTGTAGATGTTACCTGTGTAATGGAGAGTTGATAGCGCAACCGGAGATAGTTCAAGAGTGAACAGGGCTTCCGCTGTGAAGCTTTTGCATTACTAAACGTGATGATTGCGCCTTGGTTAATGCTACGACAGCATTGCGTACTAAGTTTTCCTGCGAAATAGCTTTGAGAAGAAAATTGCATCGACAATGTAAGCAGCAGTTCACCGACGTCTATTATACACCTGTCCGACAAATATAATTACAGTAAACATCAAAGCAATCCTCCCATCAATGACAAATCCAAACGAATTCAAATTTTTATTTTGGAAGCTAATAACCCATCTATTAATGCGAAACTTCCTATAGACTCGTACTTATTTAAGTTAGTTTGACAGAGAAAATAATTGCATACCAATAGTATATCGCACATGTTTCTGTCACGCTATACAGCGCTTAAAAACAACGTTAAATAATTCCTAGAAAAATTGCCAAGCTTGAAACATAATGAACCTTTTTTGGGAAAGTATCATTTTTGAAAGTACCTAATCAAAGTTTATTCACATCTATATGGTTCAATACCTGATAAAATTTTATTGCGATTAAGAACATTGCAACGCCACATTTCATGTCGCGTGTGTGTAATTATTGAATTACACATTGTTATCATTACTTGTAAATAAACGCTGACACGCACTTTTTTCATAAGTTATAGCTGTTTGTATTTGACTCATTTTTAGTTCTGGTAAGTTACCTACGTGTTAAGAAGTACATACCGGTCGTTTTGAG
>SMLS01032329.1:0-31922 GCA_004785975.1 Popillia japonica | reverse complement strand
TAACACCCTACGGGTAATATAGGTTATTGATTATATATATATATATATAGTTTGAGAGACGCTGGCACTGGACCAGGTTAAGGCGCCATAAGTTAGAATCGGCCGGAGAAACACCGTATAAATTAGCAATTTGATCTTTAAGCTCAAGGAGCTTTTGCTGCACAGTAATGGATATAGGACAGCCCTCGCCCGAAGAAACTTAGAAGTAACACTCGAAAAGTGGTGCCTAAACGTAAGTCTGGTATCGAGTGTGATCCCCAGATATCGAACCTGGGAGCTCCAGGGAAGCCGCTCACCCCCGACTGTGATGGAGGTCGGAGGGGGATACTGAGGATCTTGCTCACACGCTATGCATTTATACGATATGGAAGGAGAAAAAAATACAGTTCTCCCCACCTTCAATGTTATGTTAATGGCATAACGGAGCAACGGCTGGGCTTTGCTAAAGTCACTAGCTATACTAAGTACCGCAATATACGTCCATTTTGGGTCCAAACGAGCGCGGTAAATTTGAATGTATTTTTCGTATTTCTATGGAGTCCGTGTAGTTCAGTGCTACACTTTCGGAGTTAACGAAGACAGTTTATTTGGTGATATTGAAATGGATAAAACTGTATCCAGTCTCTTTGCCCGGAAAGTGTGAAGTTACGTTAGGCCTGTTTAGATATGAATAAAATGCATACAATGCATAAAAATTTATTGGATATTATAATATATGTACATATTGGAGAACATTATTAACAATAATTTCTATTTATCTTAATATGTACATATAAGTGATTATAACACATACAAAAGTAATAAGAGAAAGGATGAATTTACTCAAAATTTCTATTGATTTAGCGATATAGCTACAATCAAAGACCGGAGTCTTAAATGGCCACCCTGCATAGTAGGATGGCAGTTTGTTTTATTTAATCAAGCAAACGATTAAGATTTGTTGTCTTATGGAATTTTACACATTAAAAGCTTATAGTAATTTTCATATCGACAAATCGCGAAATGTTGAATTTAACTTATTTGCAATATGACAGATTTATATAAACTAGAATCAAACGTAATGCGTGTTTTAGGTTATTGCAGCTTATTCACGCTCAATTGACAGATCCCTCACCTGCTTTGTCTGTATGTGAACTGTCAGAACTGTGTAGATTATTTTAATGCGTTATGTGTACAGGGTGTCCCAGCAATAAAAATACAGAGTAGCACCAATCACAAGGGCCACAAGGCCACAAGTATTAGAATCATCAGCTATTATAAACTACAAACTTAAGCGCAATGACTCCTATTGTTTGGAAAAACAGCACCATTTGTTCCCTTTCACTGCCACCGAAAAAGTTAGCCAGCTTTGTAGAAAGCAATAGATCATCTAGGTGCTTCAATAGCATTTACAACGAAACTAAAAAAATTATAAAACAACACACTAATTTATATATCCTACAGTCAGACAAAGGTCGGTGCACAGTAGCCATGAACAAGGTAGATTATATTACTAAAACAGAACAACTGCTAAGTGATGAGGTAATTTACGAGAAACTTAATAGCAATCCTACTACTAGGATTGAAACCAAACAACAAATTGATCAAACAACTTGAGCAAAAACAACAAATTTCTACAGACATCGCTAAACAATTAATTAACCATAATTGCCTCCCTCCCAAAATGTATGCGTTACCTAAGATCGATAAGATCAACACCGCAGTCCGGCCCATAGCCAGTTCCATCAACTCAGTTACTTATAACCTATCCAAATAATATTTATCCAATATTCTTACCGAAACTTTTTTACAACGAACCAACTATAACATCAAAGACACCTTCTCGTTTGTTGATGCTGTTGATGGTATGGCGCTGCCGACTGATTACGTCATAATATCTTTAGATGTAATTTGACTTTTTACGAACATAGCACAAGACCTTATTATTACTATTAATTATAGACTCACATTGGAACTTAATAGAATCACATTGCTTGTTAAATAAATCAAACTTTTTGAATTTAATTAAATTTACTTTTGACAACTGTTACTTTTCCTTTAATGACATATTTTACCAACAGATCTTTGGTGTACCAATGGGTTCTCCCATTAGTGCCATATTAGCATTAATAGTTCTAGATTTTTTATTAGATGACACTTTGCCCAAATTACCTTTTCAACCACCAACCAAGTACGTTGACGATTTAATCATAGTTGTACCCAGCGATGTGATCTAACAGATACTAAACATTTTCAGCACCTTCAACACCCAAAATCATTTTTAATTGGTACCAAAAACAACACAGTATAAATTTTAAAACTGACACAAGCCAATTAAGCTAAATTTACTCCAACGTCTTATAGCTACAACGCCAGTTTTGACTTTCTGTTGACACCTCGTCTTTTGTTTTCAATGTTAATCATTTTCAATTTCTTACTGTTTTATGCGCTATGTTTTATATTATATTTTTTGCAAGAAACTTGTCCTTACATCTCATAGTTATACGTATCTTTACACCTCCGAGTTTTAATCTACCGAGACACATATTTAGTTTTTAAATACTACTTTTACTATTTCAAATTGCCAAGTCTACTGATAACACTAGATTAGATTAGATTAGCTTAGGGGTGGCCTTACGGGCCTCTTTCACCGCGGCCTTCCCGGTCTATTGTGATCCCCAGTAATCTTAGAAGGCGCCCTCTAACTTTGCCCTCTTTATGAGGTTTAACGTCCTTGAGAGCAGCTCCTGTATGTAGCTCTGTGCTGTGCTGTGCCTAAAATTAGAAGCCTTGTTCTTGCCAGGCCTTCGCAGTGGCACATTAGATGGACTGGCGTTTCTTCGTCCTCCTTGCAGAATCTGCACATGGCGTCTTCCGTTAGGCCTATGTTGTACATATGCCTATTTAGTCTACAGTGACCTGTCAACAGACCTACTAATATTTTGACAGTTTTCCTGTCTTTATCTAGCAGGTCTCTAGTGAATTCAGGCTTCTGTTCTTTTAGGAACTCCTTTGCCTGTCTCGGTCCATCTTTCCACTTGTCTAACGCAATGGTGGATTGCTGCTACCTCAGCTTGAAAGACCGTTGTGTCCTTGCTGAAGCTTATCGAGAGAGCCTTCCTAGGCTTTCCTCCGTATATACCGCCTCCTACGCCATGTTCGGTTTTGGAGCCGTCTGTATACTAGTTCGAGTCCGCTCTTATTGGAGGGCCTTTCTCCCAGTCCTTCTTGTCTGGTATTATAACCAGATATTTCCTATCCAGGTTGAATTTCTGTACCATGGAGTCGCTTGGCACTCGCGTAAGGGATGCCTCCTTAAGTTCATTCATCAGTTTTTGGTATTTAGCACCATGCGATTTACTTATCGATGCTTGTTTATACGTCAATTTGTATGCTGCGGACCTTGCAGCTCCTTGAATGTGGATATGTAGCGGTGGCAGGTTTAGGATAACCTCCAACGCCGCAGCGGGGACCGACCTCAACGCGCCTGTAGAACAGGCAAGCTAGTCTCTGAACCCCACCCAGCGTCCTGGCCGCCCCCGCTTGCCGCGACTTTGGCCAACATACTACTGTTCTGTAGGTTATTATGGGTCAAACTACCCTTGTGTATAGCCACAAAGTCATTTTGGGGCTGAGGCCCCAGTTCCTCCCGCAAAGCCTTCTGCATCTTCCTAGGGCAATGGTGGCCTTACTGGTTGTTTTTTGTATGTGTGTGTTCCATGTAAGTCTTTGGTCGAACCATACCCCAAGGTATTTTGCTTCTTTGAGATATGGAACCCTTTCACATCCTAACCCTAATTGTTGTAACCCTTTAGTGTTCTTTTCCTAGTGAAGGTGATAACTTGTGTCTTTTGAGCGTTGACTAATAGCCGCTCTTGCTTACACCAGTTATCCACCACATTGATTGCAGTTTGCACCCGTTCCAGCAACTTCGGGGAACCGACCTCTGACGACTATTGTGAGGTCGTTTGCGTAGCCCAGGCAATAAAAGCCTTTGCCGTTAAGATTGCGGATTAGGTCATCCACCAGGGCAGCCCACAATGGGGAAGATAGAACCCCGCCCTGTGAGCAACCCTCTCCCGCGTCTGCTGTAAGGGTAGCCTCACCGCAGAAGCTTCGGTCTGACGCCTTTTCTCCGTAGCGCCTCGATAATTGAGTTTGTGGTAGCATTGTTGAATGCTCCCTCTATATCCAGGAAGGTCGCTATAGCTACTTCTTTGTCTTCTACAGACTTTGAAATTAGCCTATTGAAATCGTCTAGTGCGGCCTCTGTGGATTTTCCGGATTGTTAGGCATATTGCCTATTGCTGAGTGGCTGATTGCTCAGCGCGGTATCTCTTATGAACCTGTCCACTAACCTTTCCAGGGTCTTTAGTAAGAATGATGACAGGCTTATTGGTCTGTATGAATTTGGCGTTTGATCAGAGGTTTTACCTACTTTGGGTAGGTAAATTACTCTCACCTCTTGCCATGCAGAAGGAACGCATCCCCAGGCTATGCTCGCTCTTTTTTTGTGAGATGTGGTATTAGTACTTCCCTAGATTTGAAGGGTGCAAATCTGCTCACCGCCCACTTGATTTTTGCGGGTCTCGTAATCTCGGTGACTAGCTGTCAATCGTCTTGTTTCGGCCTATTCGGCTTTCGATCAGGTGCGGCTAGCCTGCGGGCGCCCGTCAAGATTTTCGCGGACGGAAAATGAACTTTATATAGTTCGTTAATGCTCTCCTCATGAGTGCTAGTGTAGGTTCTATCAGCTCTTTTGATGAAGCCCACTTCAATGGCAGTACTACCTTCCTTGGCCAGAACTTTGTGGATCCGTGGACATGCGGGAGTTTCTCGCAGCTCCTCGCAAAACTTCTTCCACGAGTTCCTTTTTGCCTTACGGATTTCTTTATTGTACTGCGTTAGTTTACTTTTGTATATCTCCCAGATGCGGATTTACCTTTATTAAACAGCCTGCGAACCTCGGCCCGTAATTTCTATAGGTTCTTGTTCCACCACACTGTTTTAACGTCTTTTTGACGTCTCGTTCTCTCTCGACAGTTTTCTATGTATGCCGCCGTGATGGCTTCGTGCACCTGGTCCACCGCCAGTTTTAACCCTTCTATATCACTCACCGCTGCCGTACCTCCTATGAGGGATTCCCTGAGGGATGTTACATATCCTTGCCAGCCTAGGGTTTCTGTACTTGGCCTCGATTAAATCTTATTTGTCGATGGTCCGAACACGATGGTTCTTCTGACACATGCCATCCTTTTATGGTGTCGATCATCCTGCCAGAGCATAGCGTAACATCCAGCACTTCTGCTCGGGATCTTAACGAACGATTGTGCTTATTATGGGGGGTGGGCACTCCTTGTCTTCACCGGGGAAGTAGACCGAGCAGACTAACGAGCTTTTGGTCCCTTCCGCCGTCCTAGCTGTAAGGATCCCCGTACTCGCGTCGTCGGTGCAAAGTTCCGGTACTAGAGTACAGGTTACCCTTCCCTTGGTGGGGTGCTAGACCTGCCACCTTTCCCCTTATGAGCCACGGTTCCTACAGGAGCGCCACGTCCAGACTTTCACTGTTGAACCTCCGAACAAGCGTTGCCGTCGCGGCTTTTGCATGCTGGAGGTTCGCCTGCAGTATCTGAACTGCCTGCTTCATTCCTGAGAGAAGGCCTTCTCAACGGCTGCTCCTCTCCCAACCTTGTCCACGTCCGTTGAAGCAGTCCCCTCGGTGGCAGGATACCTTTTGAGGGGGTTGACGCAGCTCTCCGAGGACTGGTTCTCTGGAGGTGCAGAGCCGGGTTGAGCCTCCTCTCCCGTGGGCTCGTTGCATTCGAGTTCGGTCGCCTCGTTTGAGCAGATGGCTCGCTCTTCGCCTGTCTGCCCCGGTCCAGGCTGCCCTTCTTTGACTTTGACTTTCAGCTTACCAAAGCCATAGTACGGCTATAGCCCCAATTGCCTTAACGCCTCCACAAACTCCCTGTCTGCGGAGAACGTTCAAAACGTGCCTTTGTCTCCTCTGTTTGCGCTCCAAACAGTCCAAAGGCTGGTATTAAGACCGTAAGCCTTATTACTTGTCCTTAGACGGTTCAGGATCCTTTCGGATGTGAATTCCTGTCCGTTGTAGTCTGGCACATAGACCGTGCAGATGAACGGCTTTGGAATATCCTTTCCTACCAGAACCCTGAGGCCCGCGTCCTCCCAAGGCCTGATAGTGGGAACCACTTCCTTATGCCACTCCGCACTTTCTGCATCGGAACAGATCACCAGCCGACCGTGGTCGTTTTCTGATACCCCCGTCCGCATAGCCTTTGCTGGCTCTCGCGGCTTGTTAGCTTTACTGGCTTGTGGCTGCTTCGCCGTGGCTTCACCCTGTCTTTTTTGTGCGTGCCGGATAAAGTTGTCTTTGATTACGGCCCTTTTGGCCTTGATGTAATCTTGACCTTGGTTTACCAGCTTTTGCACTTTGGCTCTGGCTATACCCAACAGCTTTGTCACTTTAACTTCTTCGTCGGACATGAGGTCAATGTCCTCGACGAAGTCCACCCTTACGGTTTTTTGACGTTGGATGGACCGGGCGTCGCTGCCTTGGGTGCATCCTGTTTGGGGTTTTTCCCCTGCTTTGCAGCTTTGGGGAGGGGTTTTTTGAATTCGATGTTAATGTTTTGATCTGCCATACTGATCCCACGAGTACCTAGGGAAAGGATGGTCCTCTCAGCAGAGCCCTGCATACTGGAGTAAGGCTTTATAAAATGGGGTGCGCCTGGTCCCATCAGCCTAGTCTGCCACCTTAGGATTTAGAATTTTTTTTGGAGGTTGTCTCCCCTTGATCCGTGCAATTAAGCCTAGATCCCCACCCCCAGAGGGGACGGTATGATGGTCGCAGGTGATGATAGTTACTCTACGACCGGCGCCGTTACTCCTAATGCAGACCATTAGCCACGACCCGACAGCTCGGTCAGGAGATTTGTAATCGACCTTTACTGGTCTAGACCGCAGTGTTTTGCTAAGACAGTGGTACCTCGAGTAGGATGGGATGGTTACACCTCGCACTGCGATCAGCAGCAGGAAGAGGCTCCATGTGATCTGATGGACTAGTCCCTCACCACCAATGATGACATTAACATAAAAACAAATTAGTCCAAATTGGTAAGGGATACTAGCAGTAATAGAAACTGTAACTATTTTTTGAACATTTGGTAAATGAAAGAGAAAGCGTAATTAATAGTTTAGGTCAAACTTATAAAACAAAATTAAATGTACAAAGTAGCAGGTTCATTCGACGACGTCCTGGCGCAATAATGTTAGATGAATATATTTGAAAAACCACCACCTAGAAACGGACTTAAATCGATCATCAAGAGAGGCAGAAAGTTTTGCAAGTAAAACTTTTTAAACAATAAGAACCAGATGGGCTTTTAAAAGTTTTACACACTGCAAATCACCTAGAAGAGACGGTGTTTTCCCCATATGTCCGTAAATGTGTGAAGCTGGCGTCTGTCAAAATGTATGCAATATCTGTCCTTATAGGCACCTTACACGATCAAAAATATTGACAATACAAGAGAATATTGACAATAATATTGACCATGTAAGGTGAATATTGATGGATTGATGCGACGATTCACGAAAATCTAGATTTTTTGAAATCCACACATCAATACCGGCAAGTGGGGGGCATATGGACAATAATATTGACCGTGTGAGGGTGCGCATCAATATTGCAGTCGTTTCAGTCACAGCGCAGTCATAATGGAGCGTACATCGTCTATTTCCAACTCTGAGACATCTTTCAACAAACTTCCCAAAGTAGAAGATGACCCTGGTAATGAATCGGAACGAGACAAACAAAGATACCAAGCAAATTTATTGACAAAAGTATTGTCAATACTATTGGTCGTGTAAGGTTGGGCAGTATTGATACTGCATTGACTGGTTTATTGACAATACTAATATTGTCAATATTTTTGATCGTGTAAGGTGCCTACTAAAGTTTACCACCCTGAGAATATCAGTTGGTGTATTCCTCTATAGCCATAGTCGCACGTCTATGTTTTCGTTCCAGTTTTAGTATACTTTTTCTGTTCAATTTTCATTTCCGTATTAGTTTTTCTTTGCATTGACAATCAGTTATTTTCATAACTACTAAAATAAGTTTATAAAATTCGTGTAAGTGACATTTGATATTACATTCCAGTCAGGTTATGTTTATATATGCGTTTCAGATTGTATTAACGATATTGCCATGGTCTTTACGGCCGAGCAAAATGGTTTCATTTTAATGGCCCATTTTCGGAGTGCCACATCCTGATGGAGGCTGGACTTATTCTTTGGAATAATGCATAGCGCAGTTTAATGAAGCGTTTCCCGGTGCAAATATTCCATATTATGTTTTTGTTCAATATAAACGATGGCTTTGAAACAAAGAATGATAATTTGTACGTGAAGATCAACAGGAAGACCTTCGCTTCTTATTCAAGCAGTTGTTGATGATATTCAGCAATGTATCGAAGATAGTCCAAAAAAGTCGTTGCGAAAGTTATTAGCACAGACAGGTAATAATTAATTTATTATTAATTAATTTCGTTCTTTCTAGGATTATGCAAAACATCTTGCTCAAAGGCTTTAAAAAAAGTCTCCATATGCATCCATATAAGGTTTCCGTAGTCCATCGATTATACCTCATTGATTTTAAATCCGGAATAACTTATTGTAGTTGGTTTAACGAAAACATAAACAATAATGTAGTATTAGATCTAACATATTTTACGGATGAAGCTTGGTTTCACTTATCTGGTTATGTAAATTCTCAAAATTATAGAGCATGGGCAATAGAAAACCCACACACTTTTATCCAAAATGACCTACACCCGTTAAAAGTTGGCATTTGGGTAGCTATATGACGTCATAGAATAATAGGACCGATGTTTTTGAATGATACTATCAATGCTGCACGTTATAGAGATATAGTACAAGAATTTGTAGACCAAATCCATGATGACGAGTTGGAAAGAGAATTTTTTCAGCAAGATAATGCTCCAGCCCATACTGCACAAGGGACATTGACATTCAGAATTTTATGATGATCGTCTTATTAGCCAAGGTAGATGACCACCAAGATAACCAGACTTTACCACTCCAGATTATTTTATGTTCGGAAAGATTAAAGATAATATTCATAAATATAGGTTACATAATTTTGATTAACTAGGTAAACCAAGCAATTGAAAACGAGATTCAAACGATTACATAAGAACAACTTCAAAATGTTTTCGAAAATATGAAACGAAGAGTTAATTTATGTCTGCAGCAGCACGGTCACCATTTCTAACATTTCTTGTAATTGGAATATTAACTAATAAAAAATGTTTGTATTTTTGTCATTGCAATGGTTTTATAGATATAATTTTTTATAATTATTTTCTTAACTAATTTTAATTAGCAATAAACGTTTGCAAAAGGAAGCATTATTGTGTTTGATTTTAAGAAACAATTTTAATAATTATGCTGAAAGTAACTACCGCGTGGGACGCTAATGTCAATTCTTGCGATCGAAATCAATTGTAGTGTGACAAACTTAACCGAAATTTGGCAGTAGCTGTCAGCTTCAAACATTTATGGACACACGATATATATAAACTGACATGTTAAGATAACGAGGAATGCCTGTATTTCTTTAATAAATACCTTCTAAATTTTAATTTATTTTGTTAGGGAATGAAATTTTTGTATAGCGCACTCAAACTTATGAACGGTAGGGTATCTTGTAAGAAAGCGAAAATAATAAAAAACAAACTATAAGTTATTACACCAATTATTGTAAACAAGGCAAGAATATAAAAGCACACTATACAAAGCGCATATTCCGTGTACTAATTACGTCTATCTATGTAGACAGATCCGAAGTTTGAAGAGTTACTTGTCGCATTGATATTACTACATTATTTATAACTTCGAAAACTATAAAAGATTATGCGAGGCATGAACACAATCGATAGCTGATTAGCACTGACACAATACCACACGCATCAATAACATATAATTGACAAATGGAGTTCCGTTTTCCGAAAGATGATGTTATCACTTTGGGCATTAGTATGTTTAAATTAGTAGGTGAATTTATCCCGCACAGGTCTCTGTTTCCCATTAACATTTATCGCATCTTTAATGGGGCTTTGATTCTGCTGAATACAATCCTACTGTTAGTTAATTTACCTAAAGCGGATGCATATATGTATGTACAAATTATTGGTTCCTCTGTACTGTTTGGTCATGTACGTATTGCCTTATCGTTTTTATTTTTTAATAATAGATTCGCTGTTGCTTACAGGGTTTGCTGAGATATATATGCTTCGTGTATTACAAATCTGAATTCTATGGTTTATTACATGATATTCCACGATTTTGGAATATAAAACAAGTTAAAAATATCCATAAAATGGCAGACAAGAAGTATGTTTCTTTGATGAAAGCTCCCAAAATGCTCATAGCTTTAGCTATAGTTGCCATAATAACTTATTGCTTCAAACCATTAACGGCCAAAGGTGCATTAATGTTTCCTGCTAGAGTATTGGTTGATTTTGTTGGTTTTCAAGCAATTCTATTATTTAGTCAATATTATGGATTGCTAATTATTACTGCTATTGTTGCGGGATACGACATAATTTATATTAGCTACTCCGCCCACGTAATAACGCAAATGCGTATGCTGAAGTATAAATTTGAGCATATCACAGGAGATATTAGCATTGAAACAATATACAGCTATATTAGACATCACCAGTTTATGTTACAGTAAATTTTCAAGATTGATGATATGATAGCTTAATGTTCGAAAACTGTTTCTAGAATATTTGAGCGAATGAAAGGCATTTACTTTTGGATGTTTTTCTTCCTTTATGGACTAACATTACTCTCAGGATGCAGTCAACTCTATGTCTTAATGTTGGGGTAAGTTAGTCTGACATTTTAATGGAAATGAATAATAAGACATCTTGACAGGCATACGAATGTATCGGATTTCTTAATGTCAGTAGTTTATATCACTGCTCTCTTAATTGAGTTTGGACTGTATACATCTATTGTGGAAGAAGTTGTAACTCAAGTAAGCTAGATTCTTTGCAATAAAAACGTACCTAATTAATACCAACTGTATTGCAGTTTAGAGACATAACTTTGTCAGTATACAGGTCTCCATGGTATGAAAGAACTTTGGAAGATAGAAAAGTTTTGCTTATCATAATGATGAAAGGACAACATCAAGGTTATTTTTCGGCGGGAGGATTATCCGAGATAAATCTGAATACATTCGGATCCGTAAGGAAAATATACTTTATGCCTTTACTTTATTTCAGTATACGGAGCATACAGGTTTGGTGGCTAATTTAAAACATCTCTTCCTTATGGCTTCCATTGTCTCTTACATCATCTACATATATATTCATATTTTTACTATTTAGTGACATAAATGGGCTCAGAGAGGTTTGAAATAAAGCTGGGTAATACTGACATTTATATTTGCTTCTTATATCCTTGAATGTAAAGCTTATGACATGTCTTTTATGGGAGCTTGACAATAGTCCTCCATTCTTTCTATTCTTTTTTGATTTTCCACCCAGTCATCCATCTTCTTATCTTGTAAGTGTTCCAGCACCGTCTCTCTTCATTTTTTCCTATCCTACATTTTCATGTCTTCTGGCTTATTTCCGACCACAACTTGTCAGGAATACCGAAATTTCCGAGTTGTTTGGATTTACTTATATGATTAGTTTGATCATTGAATTTGGAAGAAGTTGTAAGCCAAGTAAGACTTTTGCAGAACAAGCGCACCTGATTAAAGCAAATTGTTTTCTAGTTTCAGGGTCATTGTAAGGGATTATATATTTCATCTCTATATTTTGCAACAGACTCTGCAACATATGTTGACCTACCCTGTACTAATCTGGTCCGGTAGGAACGCGTTTCAGTAGTCCACAGCTCTAGAGCTTTAACATTCTCGTCATCGATTTCATACAATATCTTCTTCTTTTCTTCAAGCATTGCACTCATACTAGTTCCTCAATTTGAAATCACGTTAGACACTTATTACAACTACAAGATGATGTTATTTATCCTCTATAAACAATTTTAAGTTATCAGGCAACCAAAGGTACAAGTTGTACAAATGTGTGAATGTAGGAGTATATGTATATTAATTTTATATGTAAAAGCTAAAAATAAAATATTGGTGAGTTTTTTAATAGCACTTATTTTGTAGGTTATCCGGAAAATCTTCTCATTCTATGCAATCCTAAAAAATGTATTGGATAACTAATACAATTTAGCCCGCACTAACGTAAAAGTGAAGTGGATAAACCAAAACTAGTAGAGTGTAAAGATACAAGTTAATAAAGCAGCAGTTTGAGTAAAGGTAGTTTTTATTATTATGTTATTACTACTATTATTCTGTCACGTGATATGATTTTATAAATTCCGGCACAATAAAGTTAAATTAAAATAATAATAAAAAATTAACAATAATTTTGGTCGATCTTTGAATGCCGCACAAAAACTCGCGTTCTTTTTATTTGCACCGGGTGGTCAGATAAGAATGCAATGTGCTGCATCTCGGAAAGTATTCGTCAGAAAGACTTGCGGAAAAAAGTATATTAATAAGGTGGCCAAAAGAAGATCCTGGAAAATATTGTCAGACTTCCAAGATGGTCGCCAAGAGGCTCAACCGCCGTTTTAAACTTGTAAAGTTATTTTTCACTGAAATCCACCCAGTACATGTCACCGAAAAATATATGTCTTTTTACGCCAAGCTTTTCATTTTTTCTTGACAGGCTACGAATAGCCTCTTCTATTGATTTTCATGTTGCCTCTGGCTGTTGATGAAATTTGGTAAACAATATCTTTCAACCAACCCCAGAGCTAGAAGTCAGAATACTAGGACATGTGAGTTCTGACGATCGCGGTAGCCAAGGAAATACTAACTTTCACAATCTACCTGTGGTGATATTTTAGATCTAATTATTCTCATACATTTCTTCAAAACCAACAAAATTTTCTACAAGTCTTAAACCAGCTTCTTACAGTACAAAAGTTCCCAGCAGAATGGAAAACAGCTAAGCTTATACTGATCCCGAAACAAGGAAAAGGGGTAACGCCAAGGACGTACAGACCGCTATGCTTACTAAACACAGTAAGTAACCTATATGAAATATTAATCAGACAAAGGCTGGGGACGGAAATAGAGCAGAAGGAAGGTTTAGTGAAACACCAGTCTGGTTTCAGAAAACGGTGATCAACGCTGCAGGCAATGGGAATTGTCAAAGAAGTCTCGCAGAAACAGGGGAATACTGCAATCCGCTAGTAACGTCCGCAACGCCTTCAACACTGCGAGTTGGAACTTAATTCCACAAAAGTTAAGAAACATATCGGGTTACCTTGTAAATATCATTGGCGATTACGTTAATGAAAGATCTGTGCAAGTCAATAAGAGGAATAAACTGGCAGTCAAGGCGGGCGTGCCGCAAGGTGCTATTCTAGGGCCGATGTTGTCGAACGTTTTCTATGACGATGTGGTGCGAATAAATTTGGAGGGGCGATCAAAAACCATCGCATATGCTGATGACCTGCCACTGTTAATAATAACTGATACGAAAGAAGCACTAATGAGAATTACAAACGAAAATCTCAAGCGAATCGGTAAATGGATGGAAGAAAATGTACTAAAACTTGCGCCGGAGAAAACAGAGGCACTGATAATTACCCGTAAACGCTAAAGGAGCGACCTGACTTTTAACATAAACAACGCGGAAATCACTCCCAGAAACAGGGTGCGATATCTAGGAATCTCCTTCGATACTGGTGGAAACTTTAGAGAACATCTGAGGCAACTAATCGGAAAAGCAGAAGAAAAAAGCGGAAGACTGGCACGGCTGATGCCAAATATCGAAGGTCCGGCCAACTCCAGAGGGCGGTGCTTGCCGGGGTGGTTTATTCAATCCTTCTATACAGAGCACCAATCTGGGAAGAAGCCCTATTGGTAAAAAGAAACAGGGGTATGTTAGAGAAAGCGCACCGCAAATTGCTACTTAAGGTTGCGTCTGCAGACGAGACCACCACTAACACCAGCACTCCAAGTTATTACAGGAATTCCGCCTATAGATCTGTTGGCAAATGAGAGGAAACGTCTGTACGAACGAGACGAGGAAAGAACCTCGGAAGAATAATAATAATTAATAATAATATATCTTTATTCAGGAGATAGAAAACAAAATCATAATAATATAATTTTGAAGATATCCGCCCAATCACATGGCGAGGCTCAGTTAAACATATAATATGGTAACTGCTCTAGCCTAACCATGTCTTATAAACTGAATTTATACATCAATATATACTGCCTATAACTATCTAACCTAAAGGTCTGTAAGACAAAACTGCGAGGAAAAGTAAAAAAAGAAAACAAGCGACAACAAGCAAGTGCCTCGTGTTGCAGCCACTTCTATGTTTGTAATACTAGAATTATATATTATGTTAAGACATCCAATAAAGGTACTCACAATATTTCTTCACTTTATTATATTTTCGTGTCTTGTATGAATAATTATAGATTTACGGGAAACCCGGACTACCTGAAATATAGTTTAAGGTATAACTTCTATTGTAACAAAATTCATGAATTCATTGTAGTGCATGAATAACATTTTATGATTTCTGCATAAGTAACGAAATTGTCCGATTTACAATTATTGAAAGCGCACGTACTACCTACATACTTACCGACAAATGGTCTTTTGTATCACTACCCAATTTTAAAGTGACAATGAGTCAGCAATTGTCATTCTCGAAATTTACTTCTGTGTACCTATTTATATTGCAGTATAAACCTTGAACCGTTAACATCAAAATATTAGGAATTTCCGCTAGTATTTCCACCACTAGTAAAATAAGTTTATATAAGGGCAAGACACCCGAAACAGAATAGTACAACGCAAGCAGCTCAAGTCGATTTGAGCAGGTTAAATCGTGAGACTCTCTTGAATAATTGTAACCGTCGCGCCATTAAGGAACTCCATTATTTAATGTAAATTGTATCTATATTGTGTAAGTGTAAATAAAATATTGTCAAAGCAAGTGCACAGTTTTTCAAGTGTAACAAGCGCAGTATTTTGTGATCCTGCATAATCTATATTGGTCCTTCGAACATCATATCAGGCTACAGCCGCAACACCTAGATACATGTAGTCACAAAAAAAATTGAACCTAGCTATACAACTTAAAAAATGTTTTCAGAATCAACATACATACATCAACATCGATCCTGGCTGATATAGAACGCAACTTTGCCTTAAAATGTGAGGCAGATGACCCTTTAAGACGAGATGGTAATTAATATGTTTTATATATTCGATATGTCAGATCTTTGAAAAATAGCAAGCCTATGGAACGGAGGTTCTATTAGTCCACAGAAACGAGTAGTCAGGTTATATATGTCTGTTCTGTATCGAATTTTCAAGTACAAATATAGTGGTGTTTTATATAAAATTACTTTATGAAATAAATGTAAGCATTGTAATTCCCTACGGTTTTCCATGTTGAGCCATCTTGCATCTTTTAATTTATGTGATATGTGTTGGTATTTTCTCACACCGTAGATGTAGCGCAGGCAAGAGTTTTGAATTTTCTGCACACTGTAACTTGTAGCCATGTCCAAGCATGAATGGTATATTTCGGAACAATATGTGTTTCCGGGTGTTGATCATGTCATGGTAGTAAAATATATACAGTACAAAATAAAAATAAAATGCACAAGATATACAATAAACTCGACGTTTCGCCACTAATGTAAGCGGCTTCTTCAGGAGCAAAGAGGTTAACTGGGTGGGTACCAGAAGGTCACGGTAACTCGACCTGTAAACCACGCTGGACGCGAAAACCTTCTGGTGGGTGAGGGGCGTCAAAAGGTCACGGTAACTCGACGTGTCAACTACGCCAGAGGCGAAAACCTTCTGACAAGGAGAGACCGATATGCAGGGGTATATATACGACTGCGCAGCGATACGGATCAGTGAACACTAGCCGTTGAAGCGGTAAGGACCGGTTTCCAAATGCTAGAGAGTTGGTAGCCATCGTCGCGATTGAGATTCTGAGGATGTTTTTTAATCTCGATCGCTTCCCTTATCTTTCGAGGAAAATAGTGTTGTGACTTACTTACGACAGATGTCTGATCAAAACAAATTTTGTGACCCGTATCGAGGAAATGTTCAGCTAAGGCTTTGATCCTGGTTTGAATTGAGCGTCTAGTTTCGCCAATGTATACTGAACCACAATCGCAGGGAATTTTGTAGATACCTTTAGAGGAGAGAGCATGACGGGCGTCCTTGGCTGAGGGAAGAATTTGCGAGATTTTGTTAAGGGGTTTGAAAGTGGTTTTGATGTTTTTCTTACGAAGAATTCTGCCGATATGATCAGTAACGCCGTGAATGTAAGGGAGAACGGTGGTAATTTGATGACTGTTAGTTTCTGATGTCGTTTTAGGAATTCGTGGATGACAGTGCCTGTTTATGACTTTTTGTATGTTGCTGGAGCTATATCCATTCTGAAGAAGAGCGGTTTTGACGTGTTTCAACTGTTGGTTGATATTATCGGGTTGGGAAATTGAAACTGCTCGATGAACAAGGGAGGTGATGACTGATTGTTTTTGTGCTGGATGATGATCCGAGTTGGCGTAAAGATATCGATCCGTATGCGTGGGTTTCCTATACACAGATTGTTCTAAGTGACCATTTTGCAAACGAGTAACCAATACACCTAAAAAGGGTAGGGAACCGTTTGTTTCAATCTCCATCGTGAATTTGATGTCAGAGTGTTGACTGTTAAGAAAATCCAAGAAGGTTGGAAGGGTGCCTTTGCCATGAGGCCAGACGATGAACGTGTCGTCAACATACCTTAATCATGTTTTCGGTTTCAGATCACCGTGTTCTAAAACCGTGGATTCAAAAGCTTCCATAAAAATATTAGCAACCACCGGGGAAAGGGGAGAACCCATAGCGGCTCCAGAGGTTTGTTGATAGAATTTTTCTTGAAAAGTAAAATATGTTGAAGAGAGGCATTTTTCGACCAACTTGGCTAGATCTGGAGATTGATTGTCTTGAATTAATAACTGATGAATTATAGCGACGGAATCGATGATGGGTACCTTCGTGAAAAGCTAACAAGAAGATCTTCAGGTTCGATAGAAATTTCAGAGATGAGTTTGACGAGGTGAGAGAAATTTAGGATGTGCGATGAAGATTTACCAGTGTATTTCTTAAGGGTACTAGCGAGATATTTGGATAAGCTGTAGGTGGGAAAATCTATTGTGTTAACTATAGGTCGGAATGGAATGTTTTCTTTATGAATTTTTGGAAGACCATACAACCGGGGTGGTTTGGATTCCCTAGGTATTATGCGTTTTTGTGTTTCTGGAGGAAGGTTGGACGATTTGATCAATGAAGTGATTTGACGTTCGAACTTGGAGGTGGGGTCACGAGCTAAGGGAGTATAAGTACCATCTTGTAGAAGATCTGACATTTTCTCTACGTACTGTGACAAGACAAAGACACCAGAAACTAACAGTCATCAAATTACCACCGTTCTCCCCTACATTCACGGCGTTACTGATCATATCGGCAGAATTCTTCGTAAGAAAAACATCAAAACCACTTTCAAACCCCTTAACAAAATCTCGTAAATTCTTCCCTCAGCCAAGGACAAACGTCATGCTCTCTCCTGTAAAGGCATCTACAAAATTCCCTGCGATTGTGGTTCAGTATACATTGGCGAAACTAGACGCTCAATTCAAACCAGGATCAAAGAGCATCAACGATACGTTAAGACGCGGTCCTCAGCGCATTCAGCCTTAGCTGAACATTTCCTCGATATGGGTCACAAAATTTGTTTTGATCAGACATCTGTCGTAAGTAAGTTACAACACTATTTTCCTCGAAAGATAAGGGAAGCGATCGAGATTAAAAAACATCCTCAGAATCTCAACCGCGACGATGGCTACCAACTCTCTAGCATTTGGAAACCGGTCCTTACCGCTTCAACGGCAAGTGTTCACTGATCCGCATCGCTGCACAGTCGTATATATACCCCTGCATATCGGTCTCTCCTTGTCAGAAGCTTTTCGCCTCTAGCGTGGTTGACTCGTCGAGTTACCGTGACCTTTGACGCCCCTCACTTACCAGAAGGTTTTCGCGTCCAGCGTGGTTTACACGTCGAGTTACCGTGACCTACTGGCACTCACCCAGTTAACCTCTTTGCTCCTGAAGAAGCTGCTTACATTAGTGGCGAAACGTCAAGTTTATTGTATATCTTGTGCATTTTATTTTTATTTTGTACTGTATATATTTTACTACAATGACACGGTCAACACCCGGAAACCTTCATTATAGAGACTCGGGGCGTGGAAGCCTTCGATATCGTTTAATATGCAAAGTGTGAAAAGACGTACGTGTTTCACAATACTGTTTTAATCTTTTGAAGCAATACTGATCAGAATGGATATATCTTTCTTAATCTAGCAGACGCAGCTTTACGCCCAGTGGTTATATGTTCGCGGAACCGAAATAAATTATCTGATACTAACCCCAAATTCTTAACACTTTTTGCCATACGAATCTTTGTACCATTTGTGGTTCATCCAAGAGCGTCCAGTGCAGAATCCTGAAACTGTTCTGAATAAATACTGCAAGTTCACCAGCATTACAGCAACGGATAGCAAATAAAAGATATAGGAATCACGATTGCAGTAGTCTTTCTTTTCATAATTTGCCTTCTTTTGTTTGATTTAGTTTTTTTTTTATTTCTTAATTCAAAATTCAATTATTTAAGAGTGAATTTAACAATATGGAAATGGTAGCAAGTGTGTTGGACTCAGGTAAACAAGTAGCAGTTTATTTAATTAAGTAATCATACAAAAATATGGTGACATTTTTTCAATTATTTAGAATATTCTTGGCAACGGCGCAAAGTGAGAACGCTTTCCTAAGGACCTGTAATATAAAATTACACAAATATTGTAATATTCATTTTATACCATATTTGGTAATAAAAACTTACGGATTCGAATGTTTCTATGTTTATATCTATTAATCCAGCTCCGGAGAAGCATAATATTTGCTGAGATTTTATCATTACGTACAGTATTAGCTTTTGTACTTCTATAGTATTTAGGTACCATTCTGACGCGTATATTGCATTACATATATCTAGAAACTATTGAAAACCATAACTTACAAATAAGTGAGTTAAACAAATTAGTAATTACATTGCTGGAAGTAATTGACGAGCACACCCTGTATAATCTGATCGCGTCGTTCCAGCGCAATGAAATTTAGTATAGAAGTACTACTAAATTACTATAATTAACCCGCATGAGGAGAGCGCCGTAACCCTACTGGAAGGGGATGCATCACTAGCGGGAGTATCCCCACGAGAAGTGCGTACCATCACTGCACGCCGAGGCATGGAGTGAATAAGTCGTTGTATGGCAACGAGAGAGATGGCCAAGCATGGCGCCTCAACTCGCCTCCGTAGCTGCTCAATGTTAGACGCGGAAGCCGGCTATCTACATATCAGCGACGCGTCATCGTCTGCTGCGCAATCTTATGGAAGGACACACCCGCCATGTTCATCCCCACAATCAGTCCTCGCTTAAGTAGCGCGGTCGGTCCGCTATTATGACGCGAATACAACTACATACTTGATCTTCACACCACACTAAGAACGACCGGCTTCTTCCACCCTCTTCGGTCTTCATGGCGACTACAGGTTCCACCTATCGGAGCCGCTTAGTAAAAAATGCGACGATAGCAAAAGGCGAAATTCGCTGCATAGACTCGTCAATAGGAAACCTTGATGCTCCGTCAATTTTATGGATGTATCTCCGCGCGTTTAGATTACCCTTTACCCTGTATAATCTGCTTGTCAATTATTTCCAGAAGTGTATATGCAGAAGCTAAACATAACACGAACTATTGTCAATGCCAAATTAGATGGCGACCGATGAAGAGGTGCCGTAGTCTTTTCCAAAATGCCTACAATACACTCTCCAACGTCAAAAGTAGTGTTTAATCATTTTTATAAACATAAAATTACATCAGTGCCACTAAGTGAAATAAAGAAATATGTTCATGAAGCAACTGATGTATCGGTGTGAACAAGGGAAAGAATTGTTGAAGAGGGAAATACAGCATCAAATAGCGATGAAAAAAATTAGAAGTCCTGGTAAGAAGAGAAAAAAAATAGTCCTATTGTATACAGGTTATCTTTAAATAGGTATTAAACTACGCGAATCTGAATACTACGTATAAATGTGTAACTGAAAATGAAAATAGAAATTCATTTGCACCACATCAAAAATTTAAAATTTTAGGGCCCAAAATGCAGTTATACAAATATTGCTGATTGTGCAAGTTGAGGTATATGGAAGTAAAAATCGATAAGAAATTGTTGATGGTATGAATAGTGAATAGTCTATTGAAACGCAACTGGCTGGCTGGCCGCGACCTTTGTAACGTGGAATTACTGAACCTGTATTCCGAAGCCGATATACAACTCCCACAATCATTGCAGTCGTGGGATGATGTCGATTTGGGAAACAAACCATAAGGAGAATGATCAGTGAAGATGCCACTTTGCAAGAAAGAAAGAACTGTGATGATGAAATAAAATTCAGTTCTCACAACAAACCCAAGAGAAAATGTAAATATCCGACATACCTCCATAGAAATTTGGAACACCATGGGACCTAACCGCCGGTTCTATTTTGTTGGTTTTCGGAACTCCGAGGTAATGATTAATAGGAACGGATGGGGGCATTCGTATTGCGACGTTAGAGGTGAAATTCTTGGATCGTCGCAAGACGGACAGAAGCGAAAGCATTTGCCAAAAACGCTTTCATTGATCAAGAACGAAAGTTAGAGGTTCGAAATACGATTTACAATATTCATAAAACAGAACATTGTCGAGTTACTGTTACTATGGTTACTATTCAAGACTGGACAATGTGTTGCCAACATGTTGTTTGAGCTGAAGACAGTACGACAGTAGACTAACACGAGATTTGAGTTGATGTGTTGACAGAAAATTGATAAACACATATTTTGAAATGAGTTTTATTATAAAAAGTCGACGCTAACCCGCTTTATTTCTCACGAATTAATTTCTCAGCTCGATACTCTCTGAGTGTTCATCAAAACCAAAATACCGAGAAAAAAAACAAGGCTATTGGTGTAGAACCTTCCGTCGGCTTTATTCCAAGAAATATCGGAATGGTCTTCCACGAATTTTTGCTCATGAACTAACTTCCAGATTTTGCTGAGTCTGTATCCGTCTTCACGATTAAACTTGTTGTTATCGTTTTTTATTATTTCTCTCTCGCGTATTATTCTCAGATGGTAGTGGCTGGTTTTGGCTAATACCTTCACGTCGCTATAGATTATATTGTGAAACCTAAACGCTGGTGCAGATATGTAGATGGCACCTTTGTGATATGACCGCATGGAGAAAAGTACTGCAGAAATATATGGAATATATCAACAGGCAACACGTAAAGATCAACTTCATGGAGATCGAAGAAGACGGTACCAGTACGATAGCAGTAGATTAGGCCACAGTGTATATCGAATAAGACGCACACAGATCGCTGCCTGCATGCAACATCCCATCGCCATCCACATCAGAAGTGGTCCGTCAACACATTTTAAAGAAGAGCAGAGAAAATCAGCGAAGAACATCATAGACAGAGTGAAACACAACACCTCAAAAGCGCTTTGCAGAACAATGGCTATATTGAAGAATATATGTATAAAGCAATCCCGAAAATAGAAGAACAACCTGGGCCGACAAGAACCTGGAGGATACGCATACCTACCGTGCATAGCCGGAGTTACTGTCAGACTCCCTTCAACGTCAGACTCGTTTCAATACAGGGACTAAAATAGAACAACTACTCCTTCCTAACAAGAACGCGTAGACGAAGTTACTAACCAAGGGCTTATACGAACAGAAATGTCAATGCCGGAAGAAGTACGTCGCCCAGACGGGACGGATTATACAATACAGAGTAAAGGAACACGAGAGAGACGCACACCTTCGACATAACGAAAAATCTGCATTAGTGAAGATATTAGCTAGGGCCAGGCAGTACCATTCGAAAAATAATACGCGGGTCTCTAGAAATAATGAAGAACGATAACAACTTTAATCGTGAAGACGGATACGACTCAGCAACACCTGGAAGTTAGCGCTACGAGATAGTCACACAAGAAATATTGCGGTTCATCCGATAGGATAGGTTATGGGTCAGCATGATCAGCGAAACATCTAGCCAAAAAGCAGTTATGCGGCAACACCCGGAAGACATATTTACTATGATAGAAGTGCAAGTTACGCCGCTTATGGTCTCTTGCAACTTTATGTAAAAGCAAATACAAAGCTTTCCACTATTTATAATGCTGTGCGGACTTTCTCCCACCACTCGTCATCTTATTTGGCGGTTATAGTAAATGTGCTGCTAACAAATGACCGTCGAGTTTCTTAAATAAGTATTGAGATGCTTTAGTAAATAGAGTTATACAATTGTTATGCACTAGAATTGAAGATGCCAAATCTCCAAAAGAAAGCTGACATAGCGGGCACTAGTAGCGACAATAACTTTTTATTTATATTTATTAGCGCACTTATTGTCTGTACTTACCTCGAAAGCTATTTGCTCAGATGGAAACGAATACATGCCAAACTGAAATATGGCAAATAACACTATGGTTATTTCTACTATGTAGTTAACCGTGTCTGTGTTTCTGAAACCCACCAGTATCATCATAAATTATTTTACGGCGAGAGCTTTTTCTCCTGATTTGATTCAATAAACTGTGGAACTTTACCTTAAAAACAGTTGAAATAACCCCACAAATGTTGTTATTAGCGTAGTTAAGTAGTGAAATAGTAGCATTACTGAATAGACTTTCTTCATGGAATAAAACGTACTGAAATTCAAACAAAAATAAAAAAAAATATTAGGATCTTCTTAACCCTGTTTGGTTAAAAATAAAAACTTTAGCTACACTATATTATACAATATAAAACAGAAATTTCAGAACATTTAGATTAAATAGATGTTCAGACGCATATATGTACATATGTAGAGGTTGACTAAGTCTTGGATTAAAGTGGATCATGCACATATCTCGAAACAGCATTTAATGATAAATAAAGTTTCTGTCAGTTGTTGCTTATTTCAAATTAACGTAGGAGAACAAATTTACTTTCAACTGTTACCACAAAAGCAGAAATTTAGAGGAGGTTAACTCTAGAAATGAAGCTGGCCAAGATGCTTTACTGAGAGGTCCAATCCATCTTCTAAAAAACCTTTCAGAAAGATATTAAGAAGCCTTTCTAAAAAGATATGTTGAAGCCCCGCCAAGATATTGAAATTGTCCGGTCTTGACGTATCCAACATAAATACATGACTGTATGAAAATCACCAACCATCGATATATATCAACCGCTGCGGTTTCCATTTTATTTAGTATCCCCTTGGCATTAGCTGTGGATGTATGCATCTGCTTGCAATGACAGCGTATACGAATGTCAAATATACCCACATGATTTTAATTTATGGAGAAGCAGAAAATAATCTTGCAGCAAAAAATTGGTACGGAAAATGTTTCCCAAATCAACATCATCCCTCGACTGCAATGCTTGTGGTCGGTTTCGAAATACAGGTTCAGTAAATCCACGTTGCGAAGGTCCACGGCCTTGAAAAATTACAGTGTTCAAAATATGCACACATTCGTCTCAACTCCACCTCTCGAAACGGACTGGTGCGAAAGACTCAGAGACACCCTCTAGTCCCACCTGAACGAATCCTTTAAAAGAATGGCGAAGATCAAGGATGGTACAATCACATGCATTACGGGCAAGGAAAAGGCTGGCGCTTTAGCGAGCACCTTTCTGGACCATCTTGCGTGAGATAGACGAGGTGGACTTACGCTCACCAATCGCTGTGTCTCTCAATGTGGTCCTGCAGGTCATAAAGGAAATTCCAAATACGAAAGTCCCTGGAGTGGAGGGCATTCCCAATGGGGCGCTTAAATAATCTGCTGCTCAAACTTCTTGTAAACTTGAGAGTACTCGACAATGCGAGACTCCGGCTGGGATGCTATCCAACCAGACAGAAAACCAGTGGAATTATACCCGCTCTGGAACCTTAACAAGGACCCGCACTCTCTCGAGAGCTATCGACCTATTTCGTTACTGGAACCAATGAGAAAAATTTTAGACCAGTACTTTCGATGATCGACTATGACAGAAACCAGATACGTCATGGTATTTCAGGACCTGGAAAAAACATTCAAGAAGATCCACCACAAGTGCCTATTGACGAAAATGATGATGGCGGGCTTTTAGTCACCATCCTGAAGACCATCAGGGACCAAAGATTTCACACCATAGTGCACGGAATGGAATCCTCAGAGACACATATACTATCTGCAGTTCTACAAGGCTCGGCACTTGTTTACCATGTATGTTTCAAACGTCCCCTAACCGAGTTTTTCAACATCCATCGTCTCGCCGGCTAGATATTGGTCATCACTGATGGTTTTGGCTCTGGATAATAGTGTGTAGATGAGAGTCTTCTATTTCATTGGATTATAGTGACATCTGACACAAAAGTATCTGTCGGTGTGCGTCTTCTTTCTGTACGTGTGTTGTAGCTTTCCCTCTTGCGTTTCTTCACCATTACGTCCAACAAGGCTAGATTACTATCTTGCTTCTTCTCCATAGTAAACTTGACGGCTGAAGAATGCTGTCTTATTATTTTGTAGATCATAAGTCGGTGATCCAATACTGCTCACAGTAGGTCTCAGTGATATTCCATCTCTGGGTATAGTCTGAATGGTGTTGTGCCTTTTGGGCTATGCATGACTTGTGCGTGGTTTTATCCGATGAAACCTTTGTCATCATCTTGTAGGTGTTTTTCTCTGCTAGTCCTATCCAGCATCTTCTTGTGGTAATCTTCTTTATTCAGCAGAATTATCGCATTCTTTTTATCTGCTTTGACTATGACGATGTTTTCAATAGCCAACCTAAGAGTGTTATTTTAGGTCAGCTTCCACATTCCACAGTATCAACTAGCAACTACTAGGTAAGGCAGATTTATATTTACACTTTTGGAAAATGGCGAGAAGCCATCAATTAATGAAGCAATGAAGTGGATCAATAAAGAAAATATAGCACTTACCAAATTAAATTCTGATGATGCTTAATACACTCAAACATTATTGGTTTTGAATTCCTATCGTGGTTATTTAGAACTTCTTTCATTTTATGTTTAAGTAATCTCAGCTGTAGTATGAGATGGATGCAGGTCACGAAGTAAATAAAATCATAACCCAAAACAATAATGGTGGAAATCCAGCCATAATAGAGCTCAGACAACATTAAAATAGCACCCAACATATCCGATTTTGGAACGTAGCATTCAATAATAAAGCCAGAATTTAGCAAATAAGCGAAGATTATTGAAGAGATCATTGCAACTAGTGACACTTGAATATATCTTACTCGCTGATATATTTTCTCTGTCCTTGTGATGCAGTATTTACCAAAATGGCGGTAATCCCAAAATTTAGTCAATATATTGTTTAAAATATAACGAATTGTGTCTTTTTGTGTAATTAAAAGTAAATACTTTAATAATATCTGAAAAAGAGGTACATGCATCTTCTGATGTGATCCAAAAGTAAAACTTACTTGCGATATATAAAACACTGATTGCAATGTTTTAACGTAATACTCTCCTTCAACGTACATAAAATTGATTAAAGTGAGGAAAAGTATTAAAATTGCAACGGCATAGTTAAAAATGCGAAAAGCTATTAGGTTACGAGAAGCAACATTTTGCGTCTCACCCGCGAACTGGAATATATCGAGACTTACATCTAACATATCTATCTTATAGAAGGACTGCATGCCGAGTAATGTTATAATGAACTAACGAACGTTACTGTCTTAAATCTGAAATCTTACTGCCGCTGTGCTAGCAATTACAGATTACTAACAATTACTTCTACCCTCAAAGAAACTCGTTAAACTAATTAAAAGTATTTTTATGCGTTTGGTTGAGATTATTAAAGGTGATTGAAAGGCGAAAATTAGATGATGCAATTACCATAATATTCTTCCGCTAGGGTGTTCTATCCAAATTTCCGTAATTGGTAAAGCTTAAGCCGAACATTCCAAGAAATGTAGTTAAAAATATACTAAAAACATTAAATTTAATCTAATGGATTCCATAATCAGTTGGATCTGTCTGGACGCCCAGAAACTGGTACCAACGATGAAATGGTCGTCAAAATTCATGACGCCGATTCAAGCTAAAACAGATAGCAGAGACAAGAGGCATCTCAGAAGAACGCGTTGGCCATATGCAGGTGTAGATGGCCTGCATATTAATTGTATTACGTTATGCTGTCCCCATATTCTGCCTTACTTAACTTCCGTAATTAATTTTTACTTGTTGAACGGCCAATTTCCTGAATGTTGAAAACAGTCTTTACTTTTACCGTTATCTAAGAAATTTCTCGTCAGACAACTTGGTAATCTTCGCCTGATTAGTATAGTACCCATACTATCTAACATTGCCGAAAGGGTTATTGAATTTCAATTCAAAGACTTCATAATCCAATACGATATACAAAATACCCGAAGTACAATCAGGCTTCAGAAAAAACTATAGTTGCAACACAACCCTTTTAAACATAACTGATGATATAGTTCAAGTATGGGCAATCTACGACATGTTGTAGGCCAAACTTTAGTGTGCAAATACGTTCGAGATCAAGCAGCATCCAAAACGCTTAAAAAAATTCTGTCAAATGTGATGATAGATTGAAAAAAAACGGGCCATCTCAAAATATATGTTTTACAATTATTTTTTTTCGGGAACAATAAAAAATGCATAAAATTGGTGATAGGTGTTGAAATGTTTTTCTAACCTTTCTCCTTATTATAGGAATTCAGTTTCGCTTTAATTTATCTTTTTCTTATGATATTTTGAGGATACTGTAATTGTCGTACAATAAGGAAATTGAAACTAGTGTTATGCAAGTTATGGAGTTATTGCAAAGTAGTATTTACTACATAATGTGTGCTTGAAAGATTTGCTACTTTACCGCAAGTAGCGGCCACTCCAGCTTTATCACTTTACAGTCATTATTACCATAAAGTAAAATATTTGTTGTAGATATTTCAAACTACATATATAGTCGCAATAAGTACAAAACAACCTGAAAGTTCCAGAAGCCACGATAAAGTTCCCATTGCCACTATAAAGTTTCAATTGGAACTTTAACATTTAAGTGCAACCGTTTTGTGCGTGCTGCAGGTGTTTTGATTTTTGAACTGTGCATTAAAGGAAAACTATGTCGAGTTTTGAAATTGTGGTGACACAAGAAGAGCGTGGCATATATTTTACTGTTGTTCCACATAAGTAAGAAGTATATGTATTTTATGACTTTTTTGTACTTATCTTATTTTCCTGATATTTTTTCCACTTCTAGGTCAATTACTTGCTTCTTACTATTGGAACACATCCAGATATCGAGATGTATGAAAGATCAAGGTACTCGATAATGAACTACATGTAATTGCCAACAACTGGTATCTGGTATATACGTACCATCCGTATAAAGTGACGGCTACTTTAAAGTGTTTTTTGGAATAATTGGAACTTTGTGGTAATTTTAAGGCAGAGTGGGAAGTAAACATGACTGTGAAGTAGTTTTCGTGAGTAGTGAGATAATTAATTTCACCTTAAATATTACTACGCAGTTCCATAACTTTGAAGGAATTTCAAAAGTAGAAACGATGTCATAGTTACCTTCAACGCTACCATAAAATAATAAAAACTTTGAAGTGAAATATTAGTAACAAAACAACGTCACAGGGACTATCGAATATCACTTTAAAGTTTGTGCCACCTTAAAGTATTTTACCCAGTCCCATTCCAGAAACTTCTAAAGCTACCTAGAAGTACTGAAACTATTAAGTTCCAAATTGTAGTAATAATAATTACATAATTACCAAAAAAGTTTAAATAAAAGTGGAAAAAACTAGAAAGTCGTTTTTTAGTGATATTAACGCTTGCTGCTTGGGGAGCCGCGTTTAAAAGTAGTGCTCATAACTTTTAGCTATAGATATCAAACATGAAATAATACGACAATGTTATTATAATGCAATTTATTAAAATAAGAAAATGAAATAAAAATATAGCTACAAAATTATAATTAAATCGTGAAATTTGGAATCATTACAAACTACGAAAGTAAAATAGCGACAACGAAATCAATGAGATACTTAAGCTTAAATTTGGGAACCTAATCCATCGATATTTGGATGAATTCCACTGATACAAACATGTAAAAAAAAATCCAAATTATCGTCAGTCAGCCTTCTACGATGTTTTGATTTATTAACTTTCATAATTGAAAAGAACTGTTCGCATTTATAAGTACTACCAAACGCACAAATAAATCTTCTTGGGGATTTTCTAAACTCCGCAAAATGGTCTCCTTCGATATATTTTTTGTAAAAATTGCACAACTCCACGTCTTCAAATTTAGATTTTAGGAGTGAGTTTCCTTGAAGGTCGATCAACTCCATTTACAAGTGTATTGGAGCATTTTGTACATACATTACTTTTTGTAGCAAATAAATTGAAACTATCTTCCATATTTTAAAATCGCTAAATCTGTTCGAAAATTCCTCCGACAGTAACTTGAGTTCTTCAGCATATTGAGCATAAGCGTATTTTCATACGCATAAAGCGTGGTGAAATGGTTACTGCTACCAGACAGCATCTGTGCCTCCCACAAGCGGATTTTGTTCTGAAACGGTTGTACATCATTTACTAACTGTCCTTGTGTTTGAACTTTCAAACAGGGGCCAATATCTTAAATAAGAACATTTGGGCTATATTTCTATTGGTTGAATAAAATCACGTGTGGGGGCTTCTCGTGGGAGGGCGCTAATTTTGGCGGAAGCAACTGTCATTATCGGTTATGTAGGTAAGGTAGGTAACCATTTTATTCATTGCGCTGTTTGTTGTTACTTTTTTGGTTATATAGTTGGTGTGGTCTTTTGTTATAGTTTTGCTTTTTGCGTTAATTTGTTTTATGCTATTTCTATTTTTACACAAAAGTATTACACACTCAGCTACTGGGGATGATACATTGTTGCGTTCACAGCCTGAAGACATCCTAAGGTGTTGCAGAATTTGTAAAAACCATATGTTTCCCTTAAGCTTCAGCAAATGGCAATTCCAAAATTACATTTACCAGGTATGTAGATTTTGCCTATACATGTTCTAGTAATTCTGACGGAATATCAATATATGTATAGATTATTTGCCGATCTCTTGCAAGTGCCTATCGACTGGCCAGATAAGACAGTATCCAGTATAGGTTTTACGAGTAAGTACAAAGTTTTTTTTTGGTTTTTAGGCAAAATTATAAGCAATTTTTATTGTTGTAGATGCTGAGAAAGTAACAATGCCAGAAAAAAATGGAGGAGGTGAGAAATGAATCTTTGAAGACATCTCTGAATATATCAACAACCTGTACTAGTAGAGGAATACTAATTTCAGATGAAAAAGGTACTTTTTGGAAGTTAACAAAATTAAAGAATTGAATTTGTCCTTATGTAGTTATGATCATTCATTAGACATAAAAAGAAATTACGAAATATAAGTTTACCATTAATATGAAATATCTATTGTCAAACTTTAAATAATACATTAGGTAATGTAAGTATGTATTAATAATTCCGACAAATTACAAGAATACGGCAGTAGGTATATTAAAAAGTTCTAATAAAACATATATAATTTGATAATGACATATTTTATTTCTATAAGATCCTTTTTATTTAAATAAAACGTTTTCATAGTTTTAGGACATACTCAAATAAAGTTTATGGTTTTCTTTTGACAAACACCTGTTAAATGTTTGTTAAGAGAAAATTAGAAACTTTATTTGAATTTGTTAAAATTGAAATTTAGTACATATTTAAAATATTATAATTCAAATCTCCCGGGTATTAATTAGGGGGCTTGGTATGGGATGGCGCTGCAATACGAGTCGATAAAAGTTACCACGAAGATATCGTCCCGTGGTTTCAAATATAAGTAATTCAAGTGGCCTGTAAGGTCGACCAGAAATGCTGTCACATCCATTTTGGGTCACTCAATTCAGATAGTGGTTTATCGTTTATTTGCATAAAATCCGCTACCACATTTCTAAGCTTGCAAAACCGTTTCAGCGTTTTCCCTTTGCTTAGTCATCGGACTTCACAATAATATGCTATGTGTATATCATCCAAAAACACCTTGAACTGAGGATGGTTAAGCCCTCGGGATCGAATAAAATTGATGGCTTTTACTACCACATTCATAACATTCTGGAGACGAATGGTCTTAGGCCACAAGTTCTGTTGATGAATAATGTAATGAAGAACTATCAAATCATCTTTTTGCACATTTAATTCAGTTGCTGTTTCATACAAAATTCCGATGAAACCTTTACCTAAGCCGACCATAGAAGGTGCACCATCTGTGCATACACAAACTAATTTTGACCATGGCCAGCCAAAACTTGTGAATCCCTTTTGAACTTCATTAAAAATGTCCTTTCCTGTAGTGGTTCCTTTTAGTGGCTGTAAAGCAAGCAATTCCTCAGTAATAGTTAATTCTTTATCAACACCCCGAATAAATACAGCCAGTTGAGCTGTGTCAGACAAATCGGTGTTCTCATCTAATGCTATGGAAAGTGATTCAAAACCAGCTATACGGTCGGTCAGAGTTGTTTTTATATCACTAGCCAGCATTTTTATACGTCGGGCAACAACAACGTCCGGCAACAGTTCGTCTTGACAAATTAATTTTTTCAAATTCACTTTTCTTTTCAGGACACAAAACACTGCATACTTCTAACATACACTCCTTGATAAATTCTCCTTCGCCAAATGGTTTTAATGACTTCGCCAATTCTGAATTAACTATAAAACTAGCTTTCACAACATTATGAAGTTCCGTTCTTTGTTTATGAAACATTTGCTGTTGATTTTCCACATTTGCGGTAAGCTTCTGGATTTGGTCTTTTCCTATTTGTCCTGTCAGTGAGTGCAGCAGAGGATGCTTAGTTGAGTAATGCCTCTTTATATTGAATTCTTTCATCATTGTGCAAGATAAAAAGTATTCTTCAGTCCAATTTTCTTGAAGGTGGCGACCCTCTGCATCTACTTTTCCTTTCTTTCCGCCAGACATCATTTTCGCTCGATAGATTTAATAACAAAATATAATTAGTAAGTGCTCAAAGTCACAAAGCAAATTGACAGCGCTAGCAGTTCGCTAGGATATCGTTTGTCGAAGTTATCACCTCGGCAGCTCAAATAAAACTGAAATAAAATTCGAGCCATCCACCCGCTTATATGAACAAAATGAAGGAATGATCTAGAATCGTCTAGTGTCGTGTGTAACATTTTAGAAGCAATAATCGTTTGTTGCACCGCCAGTGAGGCACTCTTTGATGATCGCCGCCACTCGGCTTGCTCGCTCACTTGATTCCGCAGGAGCAAGCGACAAACCCAATATCACTCGATCTTCCTCATTTGGAGTGAATATGAGGGAGTAGTGTAATATATATATTTTTTAATTAGGTTTTCCAAAATGTCTTGCGGGCCGGATCAAATCTTACAGCGGGCCAGATCCCCAGATATGTTGCCCACATATAATATAGTTGGTAGTTCTGATGAGGGTAACTTGACTCTTATGTGCTTGCTGGATTATTCCAGAGCCATTGACACCTTAAACCACAAATTACTATACATACATACACTATACATCATTTTTTCAGCTG